>WMED01018650.1:0-12641 GCA_019650415.1 Pipa parva | reverse complement strand
CTGTCGGAACCATTAGTGGAATTAATGTATAGCAGCTGTTGGATCCATTAGTGACATTAATGTATAGCAGCTGTCAGAACCAAAGTACAGTAGATGTGCGGTGCCCAGTAGACCTTCTTTATTTCCTGCTAATGAGGCTTATCTCTCGTTACCCTCCAAACTGAAATCTATACTATTTTAAATACAGGAATTACTTACAGTATTGGTTGATGTAACCAAGTTTAAAATATTGAGCTACACATAATTAGAAAAATTAGGGGGTAATTTTTTCATTGTTATAAAGGAAGTAAATGAATATAGAGTGTGGAGTAAGTTTAAGGCATTGTACATATTTTAGAGGCATATTTACTAAGACCAGTTCGACTATATTGAGTGATTTCACCCCATTTTGCTGTCAATTTTTATTTCCCTGTACTTTGATTCCCCTGATTTACAAAGGATCGATAAAAATATTTCCCCATCCAAAATAAATCATTAACAGGGGAAGACTTTGCAATGCTTTTCTATGAGGGTTCCCTCCAATACAGATCAATATCAATGTCTCTTTTCAATAGGGAAATATTTTGGACTTAGGAAATGACAGAAACAACTCCATAGAGAATAATGGGTTTTTGCCAGTCTGAGGGTGCAGAATTGTTTTGGGTGATATTTATTTTCTGAACAGTTTAGTAAATAGGAGAAAACTGTGATATCATTAAATATAAGCTGTTTCTCCTGCATTTACTAGTCAAAAAAGCCTGCTTGACTTTAGTAAATGTGCTTCATGTTATATATCAGTCGGTGCAAACAGCAGCAGGTACTTATAAGCTGAATAAAACAGTATTACCAATTTGCTTCTTTCTTCTAATCCTCTTTGTTGCATACCTGGTCCACGCTCCAGCGGTGTCTCCGTCTCTTTCTGCCACCCGCACTGGGAAGCGCTGTGCGAGGGCGGCTGCCGTCGCACTTTTGAGCAACGACACCGCTCCCTCCCCTGCAGCCAGCGGGGAGTTTAAAAAGCCGGCGTGTCAGACAGTCCTTTGCCTGAATATTGTGTATGTAGTATTTAGGTCCCGGAGACTAGTTGTTAGTACCTGCCTGCACTTATTAAAGCTATATCCTGTACTTGTTCCTGAGTCTGTCCCAGTACCAAGTTCCTGAATCCTGTACCTATCCCAGAGTCTGTCCCAGCACCAAGTTCCTGAATCCTACAACTGTGTTCCTAGTCGTTCCAATCCCAGTATCCTGTACCTGTGTTCCTGAGTCTGTTCTGTATTCTACACTTGCACTTGTCCCTGTTCCAGCTACCCTGCGGAGGGTGAGTCTGAGGGCCGCAACCTGGGAGTCTCTCGCTGCAAAGCCCAGTATCTCCTTGCGGGGGTTAAAGGTGAAGACCAGAGGCTCCTTAGACTCTGTGCCTCAGATAAACCAGTGCCAACTTCTGCAATGGTAAGAGGGTCCACTATTTCAGTGATGATGCCCATTACACTCTTTCAGATTGTTTCACCACCCTAGGCTCCAGGATTATCATTGTAATATAATTTGGCTTTTGTACAGGCAGCATTGGACATTATAGATAATTAGCATAAATTGTGACTTCATTGATTCTTCTCTCATATGTTTGGCTGACCAGTTTTAGGCATGACATCACCTATCATAATTATGGAGCAAATGCAGGATTTACTGGTGACTAGTTTGTCTATGTAACGGTAATGTCACTTTGCAACAATAAACCTATTTAGGTCAAATTCACTACAGTATGCCATCATCACTTCTATTTGCCTGACTACTCACAGAAACCAGTATGTACCCATTTGCCACATCTCAGTATGTAAACAGTGTAGTGAATAGACAGTTTAGTGAATAGACAGTTTAGTGAATAAACAGTTTAGTGAATAGACAGTTTAGTGAATAGACAGTTTAGTGAATAAACAGTTTAGTGAATAGACAGTTTAGTGAATAAACAGTTTAGTGAGTAGACAGTTTAGTGAATAGACAGTTTAGTGAATAAACAGTTTAGTGAATAGACAGTTTAGTGAATAAACAGTTTTTTTTATTCTATGCATATTTTTATACACTGTAGTTCATGTCTATGCATTCACACTTTGGTAAATAGAATATATTTACCCTTTTATATACAAATCAAGTCAGTATTGCTGTGAAATGTAATGTTGCAGCATTAGGAGCATGCAAATAAATTAACTGAAACAGAATTCATCTTAATAAGCTTAATAAGGTAATTATCTTACATAGGTGACTGGACAAGCATTATATTCAGAACATATCTCAGCAAATCATGGGTCTGCAGCCTATGGCTCTCGATCTAGATGTGACTCTTTTGATGGCCGCATCTGGCTCTTTGACTGTAATGAGCGGTGCTCACATCCAAGCACCGCTCGTTACAGTCTGCCTGCTAATCCCCGGCAAGCGCTGTAGAGGCAAAGCTCTCTCAGCGCTTCCAGGTTGCTAGCCAATCTGGAGCTGCTGACGTCATTGTGCTTCCGGGTTGCTAGCCAATCAGGAGCCACTGCCTTCACCTATATGATGGCAGTGGCTCTGGATTCAAAAGGGCTGAACAGAGCCGCACGTATATGGCTCTCTCAGCACAAAAGGTTGCAGACCCCTGCTGTAGGGCATGCACAGAGTTATAGTTCACAGTAGCTGAAGGTGAAGACACTCCTTGTTGAACAGCATGATGTTTTAGCCAAAAAATTCTTGTTTCTTTTGCTCAACAGAAGACTCACAGAAGAAAAAAGATGCAGATACTCAAAAAAGATCCCCATTTGACATGATTTTTAGCCAGTTACAAGGAAGAAAATCTACAAAACCAAATGAAGGTTTTCAAGTGAAACAGTTCTTTAAAGGATTTGAGAGGAATTCCTCCATGAGAGAGAAAGAAAAGAAAGAATTGGAAACGGAAAAAGTAGTGACATCAAAACAAGGTATTTAATGGAAAAAATAGTGCTAACAAAGTAAAGTTGGGGTTGGTCTCCACAGCGGAGAGCTTTTAATTAAATACATGTTTATGAGCTTTATTAAAATAATTTGCACTCTCCTGAAAGGGAAACTATAGTCAGATTACATTTTTACATATGCAGTGCTATACCTTAGTGAGAAGCATTTCTTTCCAGTAGATGATTCATGTAATGCAGAATGATTGAGTAGGCAGCACTGATAAACTCCTGCACCAGGAAATGTGTGTGTGTGACATGTATTGGCCAGTTTTTCATGAAAAGGTACCCTCCCCCGGATATTTTTGACCCTACTTACTACTTAGCACATGTGCACAAGTTAGCTTTCCCTCTGTAATCTCCTACATTCCAGCTTAATTTATGCAGCCAAAAGGTCAGCACACTGCTTAACCAATAGACTAATAGCAGTCAGGCAGCTTTTTCTTCTCATGTTGCCTGACTTGCAGAACAGAAAGGAGAGGGAAAGGAAAATGTCAGCTCTCAGGAAAACTAATTAAGGGAAGAAAACTGCAAGTATTATTTATTCCCTAAATGTTTTTTTTAACTATTTGTGACAGCAATTGACTTAGTATAAAGGAGTTTTATATGTATGTGTGCAGTTATATCAGCACTAAGTGAAATCAAAGCAACAATAAAGCATATTATCATATGCTGATGTGTCTGTACGTTACATAATGAAAACTACTGGTCTGAGATGCAATTTATGAGATTTTTAAAGATTAAAATGTAACTGCCCATTTTTTGCCCTTTCTCAGTTTTTTTTATTACTGCTTGTATAGATTTTTATCTTTTCTAACGATATTTAGCACATACAGCTTTTTCATTTTCAGTTGCATATAGATTAAAATTGTTCACCCCTCTGAATGTACGAGGCATATTGACAATTATGAAATCAGACATAAAAAACATTGCAATGGGGAAAAGCATGGGAGAATGGGGAATTTTATGATTTCAAAAAATCTAATAAATTGGTGAGTGTAATGAAATGTCAATAACCAAAGAATCCTTTTCAGTCTTTTGGGGGCAAAACAAAAGGCAAAAGTGAGATTCTGCCTACATAGTGTAAACAGCATTTTGTGAGGACATAGAGCTCAATAATACAATATGGTCTAGTGAAACAATAAATTACACTCAGTGTAATCTATGTTGTGGCTCTTCGATTTTGTTTATGTATGATATGTGCAAATTTTGTCTCATTTTGGAAGCCAGATATTTGTATTCATTTGTACAATATGGTATTAGCATTCTCTTTGTACATACTGCACACAACACCTACTCTTTTATTACGCAGAAGAAAAGCCGGATCTGAATGAATCTGGTTGGCAGCAGGTTATTCAATTCATGCAGAAATTTGGAAAGAAAGCAGAGTGTCAAAGCATCAACCTCAATAACTGCTCCCTGACAGAGACTGACTTAAATGATCTGGGTAAGTATTGCCAAATGACATTCTGGGAATGTAGAAAATGTATTTTAATAGCGAAAATAAAACTTACTATAAAAGAAGGTTTATTTATTTTTACTTATTTCCATAACATTTCTGCATACATATGATAGTTCTGTACACATGTGACCCTTATTTAGCTTAGGAGAATTACTCCTCTGCTATAGTAACATTAAATAGCATTACAAGACTCTGTTAAATACAGCTCCCCAAATTATCACAAAACAAATTCTAGCTTTCTCTCTTGGCTTTACTTCACAATCAACTAAACATCAAACAAGTGAGACAGAAAGCCATACCTAGCACTTTATTTTTTGTTTTAAAGATCTTTAACTGGTCAGCATAACCTCCTCAGTAGCTATTGCCTAGTCTATGACACTTCTGCTTTAAAATTGTTCTATAACCTTTAGTACAAATAGTTACAGATAACTTGGGCAGGGTTTTTTTTTGTTGTAATTCTCCATAATGCCCTATTTTATTGTTAAACTTTTAAGTAAGTACACTTTTGGTTTATAGAATTAAAAGATTACCAGAGAAACAGTAACATGGGGGTTATTTACTAACGTTTGAATTGTCGCATAAAGGTATGAATTTACCACTTCCCCATATTCATTCATTCAGCAAATTCTGCGATGTGGCGACTTCGCCTCCTAACAACGGTCACACATTACACAATGGGTGACTACTGTCGTGGTCGCGACTTCACTATGGGAATATTGTCTCGGCTGCAAATTTTCTATTTGAATCCACTGGTTAGTCAATAAAGAGTAGAGAATCAGAGCGTAGTAACCCAAAATGATGAGAATTCACTTCGACAGTCAAATTCTCACTTTAATCAATAACCCCCTTAATGACCCAAGAGGCAGAGGAAAAACCCCTCTGTAGTGTTTATTCATTGCATGAGGTCCCCATCCTCAGGAAATATTAACAATAGAAACTCTGTGTAGTTCAAGCAGACAATTATCCCAATAACTAGTGCTTGTTAAGAAATAAACTTTAATCAGAGCAAAAAGGTAAGCAGTATTATAATGTGCCTTGTATTTTCCTTAGGTTTGCATCTTCCCTTTCTGCCTGATGTTGAAGAAATTGATCTATCCTGGAATAATCAGATTGGTGGATCCTTTAAAAAGCTAACCCCCCATCTCCGTCACATCATTGGATTAAAGTCATTATGCTTAAGCAACTGCAGCCTGACTGGAGATGATGCCTGTGCTTTAGGTATAGTGCTTCTGTATGTCTGCTGCTCACAGAAACAAGAGATGTTTTAAGGTAGTGCCAGTGCCTTTCACACCAAAAATTGGTAGGTTGCATAGTTATCCTTCTGGCACAGTATTGTATCTTGGCACTTGTTCTCTGTGCCTGGTTAAGAAACATTTATTTAGAAAGATAGGCTTGCTTTAAAGCAGCTAACTGTAAAATGCACATTGTGCCAATAGATGGAGGAGCAGACTCTTGCCAATTACTGCCTTAAACTGATTAGATTGACCCTTTACTGTATTTTGGCTTTAGCTGGACTTTAATGGACAAAACAAAGAAAAATAACGAATTGCAGATACCGTAATTTCCCTTTCAAAACCAAATTCTATCTAAGATTACTAACAGTAGTGAACCTTTGGCTGAGGATTGTCAGGAACAATGGTATCTGTGCTCTTCTCCTCTGTGTTGAAGTTCTAAAAGCAGACTTTAACATTGAGTAGCAGCAACACCACCAAGGTTACCTCTTTATTCCAAAATGTCACAGTCAAGCCTGACTGTGGGTTATGTCAGGAGATATGTTTAGCTACAGAAGATAATCTAAACAGCAAATAAAGTATAATCAAAGCAGTAGGGCAAGCTAAATTGACGGTAGCAAGGGTAACAGCAAACAGGTTGGTATGGATCAGTACTCTGGGGTAATGGGGTTTTAATGAATTTGCACAGTTCAGTTTATACTTGGGAATTCACCATAGTGCGAAGTGAGGTCTGGATCCTTCGACCTCACTTCGCATAGACTGTTATGCGCTCGCTGATATCCTGCACGCGGACATCAGCGAACGCTTTAAAGGGATTCCAGTCTCGGCGAGGCGACTCGAGTGGTCTCGCCGAGACTGGAATCCCTTTAAAGCATTCGCTGATGTCCGCGTGCAGGATATCAGCGAGCGCATAACAGTCTGTGCGAAGTGAAGTCGAAGGATCCAGACCTCACTTCGCACTATGGTGAATTCCCCCTTAGTGTAATGTCACACTATATATATATATGGGGGATATTTATAATAGTTAAAAAGCATTTTGACTAGTTAACACCGGAGAAACAGTGGTTTGATTCAAAATGAGTGTTATTATTCAAAGTTGTGCCCCTTCCTCAGGCTGGATTAAACTATTTTTCCCTGTAGGCCAGGTTCAGTCAGACTGGTGTAAATACCCCACGGTATTTTAGGCCGGCATATATTCGGGATGCACTTTTCTGTTGTACTTACCCGATGCTGTCTGAACGCTCCCTTGGCTCCTCTTATCTGGCCGCATTCCTTGCATCGCATACATAAGCTCATACGTGGACATGTACATACACTCATCGAATACACGGCAGAAAAAAAGGATATTTTTCCCATACAAAAAGGATATTGATATGAAAAGGAAAATTAATTTGGAAAACACTGCAAAGTGTGTCTCTTTTAACTGATTGATATTTACTACCGTAATAATTAAAAAAAAAAAATTTAAAACGCAGCAAAATGAAAATTAACATTAAATGAATGCATAACATGGCAAAACAAATCGAAAAGGGATTTTATCAACATCCCCTATGTATTTTGATGCTAGAAGTGTCTTGTAGTCTTTAATAAATCCAGATGCAACCGGTCTGCTGATGGACACTATATTTAAAATTTTTATATTTACTTATTAAATAAGTAATACATCTCTGGATGTGCCGGAGAGGATTTTTTTCCTACTTTCAACTTTTCTGAAGACGTTTGGGATGTTCACCCTCCTAGGGAACACTGGACTAGATTAAGCAGGTGTGAATACATTTTTTGCAATAAAGAAAAGGTTAGGCTGCTAGCAATCCTTGATGCCGTGTAATATGCCGGGTGCCAGGAGAAGAGCGTGACTGTGGCGTTCAAAATGCAAAAAATAAATATTATATAAATATTATAATGCAAAATATTTTTTGCATTGTGAATACATTTTTATTACATTTAACCACAGGACTGTATATGTTTCTGTGTTTTCACGCATTGAATATTGGTGCAAAGAGCTCTGTAAATGTACAACTAACGTAAGCGTCAAAATTGGTTGCGAATTTGTCACAACGCAGAGCTTGTTAAATTAGTGGAGTTGGAGAAGTCACGAAAGGATGTGAATTTGGGCATTTATGTGACAGTTCGCCCTTTAATGAATGACCCCCATAGTGTGACACTGACCTTATGGATATTTTATTATTCCCCGTTTTTTACTCCACATGATGTGATGTCCCAAAGTTGTACAGTAGATTTTGCCAGGAAACTTTATCCGCAGCCGAATTCTACTATGAAAGCCATAAACTGTGTCTGGTTTCTTGGACAGTATGTTGAGCTGTTGTCTGTGTATTTTTGATATTCTTTTTGTTTACATTTAAGGTGTGTAAGGAGAAAGCTGGTCACTGGTTTACAAATGTCACCTCCCCAAATATAAATAAATGAACGGATTATACAGAATTGAGTTTGCTTTGGGTTTATCTATTGCAATGTGATATACCACCAGCCTTTAGTTTGCTAGTAACATCAGATGTACAAGGCAACTATCCAAACACATGCAGCAGCTTAGCTTAGTACCAATCAACCAAAGCAAATTACTGAGAAAAGAATTAAGGTTAGTGGGAATGGATAGTCCACTGGGCCTGAATCCTTACACTTTTTAAAAAAATATTTTTTTATTGCAACATTTATAAAATGTACAACAACAAACAATTGTATTTCTAAGAAAACACATAAGATGTTCTATGGTCAGTTAGTTCTGATTGTTTTACATACATCATTACTGTCCCCATGTATATGCACATCACAACTTGCTTGTAACACTGGTGAACACTTTTTTTTAAATGTATGAATCCTTGTGATTTGTATGCATTCTCTCTCTGGCTGTAGTACCCTTCCTCAAGTTAAAAGAGCACTAAACCCTCTGAATAATTGCATGAAATACTTGTTCCATGTATGTCACTGAAATATACTTATAAATATTACATACATTTTACGCTTTACTATAACGCTTTACTATAACACTTCCATTTTACAGTTTATCAGCAGCTGTACTATTTAGAATGTCCAGTGCACCTGGAACTGATTGAGTAGACACAATGCAAAATCCAATCATATGTAAGCATGCAGACTCTGCAGGGTCCAGATTAACTAGTCAAAGAGAGACTACAATGTATGAATGGATAATCAACATAAATCATTTTTCATTGTAACTAAGAGTGTACAACCAGTAGCGGCCCTGGCCCTATTGGTGCCCTAGGCAACCTCCCACTCGGTGCCCCCCTCCTGCGCAGCCCCCCTGCTCCACGATGCCCTCCTACCCTGTGTCGCCCCCCCTTGCCCCGCACCCCCCATTTTATTTTTTCTGCAATTCAGTTTTATACTAGTATGCATGCTGTAATAGCTTACCCTTATTTTAGAAGAAAAAAGAAGCAAATTCAGTTATATATTCCACCAATAAATGATAACTTTTCAATGCACTTGACCATTTATTTGAATAAAATTTTAACTGATGCCACTTCTCATACTAAAGTGCAACTACTTCTTTTAATTTTAAGCACATAGTTGTTAGGAATGGTACGTACCTCTATGCCAGCGGCGTTTCATCGTGCTCTGGCACAGACACGGGAGCAGCTTTTAGACAGGGTTGTTGTGTTGTGATGTGGTCGCATTCACAGTGTGTTCATGCGGGAAAAGAGTTTTGATGTGGTGATGTAATTTGACATTGGTACCAGTACATTTGAATTTAATTCCCTTGTACCTATTTAAACCCTTCAGTTCTTTCTGCCTGCACCCAATTCGAGAAGAGATGCAACACAATAAGTTTACCTGGTAGCTCACCACCTGACCTGCCAGTTTTCCCTTCTTTTAGATATATTGGATTACTTTGTGGTACTACAACGGATGTACCATGGGAATAGCAGTATCATTTCCAGTTTAAGGAAGGATTTTACCTGCTACCCAAGGGGATGCTTTCTTTACGTTCAATATACCAGTGTCACTGTATTTCTGATCTTACCTAACCATGCCATTTGTTTGCTCTGAAGCAAATGGCATTTCTCTGTGTAATCTTTTTGTGTTGAATGTCAATGTTTCTTTTAAATGTAATATAAAGCAGTTGCTTGTTCCATATAACATCATGCTTTTGTAGATGAACTTTACCCAAATTCTAGTGGAAGCTCAACTCAATTTCAAACTCAAAATTCTATTGTGTTAATTATTCATGACAAAAATTGTTACTGAGAATTCCAAAATTCAAAAAGACCAACAAGTCTGGGAGAAAGGGAATTTGTGCAAACTTGATAGAAAAGCAATACAATAACTTTAGTAGTAGTATAGGTTTATATGTTTGGCACTTCAATACAAGATTTCTCTTTTTGTTCACAACAGGAGAAGCACTTGAGCATATTCCTTATTTAGAAGCACTGGATTTATCATGGAATAGTGAATTGGGAGGTCATTTGTCCAAAGTGACCCAACATATCACACCCAAGAATGGTTTAAAGGTCCTCAATCTGACTGAATGTGATCTCCATGAAACAGATGGAGACATGCTAGGTAAAGGAATCATTTCAAACTGTTTGAGTTTCAAAGTTAGGTTATTTCTACATGGGATAAACAAGCATGCATGTCTATAAAAGCTTAATTAAGATCCGGTGTATATCTATGTGCTACATGTAAAGAAATTAGGGAGGTTCCCGGATTGGTGGTAATGTATACTGCAACTGGACTTGGTTTACCACCCCTGAAAAATCAACTATATTGTAGACCTTGTGTCATCTGCAAAAAAGACACACTTTATCATATAGACCAATAACCATATAGTTTTGAAGGTTTCTACAGGGGAATTCAATAACAGAGAGGTATGCAGAAATAATGTACATTGAGTATAACTATAAATGAGTTGCAAACCCCTGGCTTTAACCTTATTTGCTAAATTAGCCTACACTGGCAGCTGCATCTAAGTCTGCATATATGTGTGTATTTATTCAGCACTGATATATTACGCAGCGCTTTACAGAAATTCATCATTCACTGCAGTTCCTGCCCCATGGAACTTACAACCTAGTTTCCCTATTCATTCTCACACACATAGACAGACGTATGTTTTTTGGATTGTGGGAGTAAACCAGAATGCCTGGAGGTACAGGGAGAACATACAAACTCCATGCAAATGAAGTCCAGGGTGGAAATGAACCCAGAAATCAGCGCTGCAAGGCAGCATTGCCAACCACTGAGCCACCGCACTGCCCAGACTGTATTCAATTTAGCAATTAGTGGGTGTGTCCCTCCATTTTGGAAGGCATATGAGAAGGTGACATTTTCTTTTGCAGCTGTTCTACTAACGCTGTCTCTTTTGATGTCCATTAGAATATACTGTAGAGACTGTTGGGCAGGTACTTTGACTATGTGTTTATGAGTTGCATAGTCATACTGATTGCCTTTTTAATAAAGAGAGTTTTAGGATGTCAATAATGATATACTGATATTTTGTCTGTCAGCCACTCCTTTGCCTGCCTACGACCTCCCTAAATGTCAGTTTTAGTGCACCCTCTCTATCTGACATTTTGGACACAGCACTACTTTTACTCCAGGATAGAGTATTCCCAAAAGTAACAGGATTTACCTTAAATGGGATATAGATATTACTTTTTGATAAAGCTCAACATCACAGAAACAAAAACATATGGGTAGATGAAATAATCTAATAAGTAACAGCATTACATGACTTGATTTATTCCTTGTGTAACTAATATCTTAATCTCTTAGCCCAGGCAATTCAGAAAATGCCACACCTGGAAGTACTGGATCTTTCCTTGAATAAACAGCTTGGCAGTATTGTAAACAGTCTTGTTGTGGAGCTGAAAAACTGCCCCGATCTACGAGTGCTGAATTTACATGCGACTGGACTACAGCCACATAACATCCAATATCTCAGTAAATATTATTCTATTTATGAACACATAGCAGTAGTGGTATATGTACAGTTTTGCTGGCAACAAATTGTAACAACTACGTTCTCAATGCAGGAGACCCCTTTTGGCACCCCCGAAAAGCCAGAAGGAATATGAAGTTTGTGTTACAGGTACTTTAGATTCCTGTTTCACAGCATCAGATACATAGAAAACTATGGAAAACCTCAGACCATGAAGTTGAATGGGCTACACTACAGCAACAAAACACTTTTCTATACACGACTTAACACAAAAACATGTCATAAGCAATTTCGCATAATACTCTGTGTATATGAAGGCCACTGGCCACTATTTTGTTTTGGACAGTCACTGAATTTTATAGTCCGCGATTTTATGACATTTTTATGCGTTCTGATGCCAGTTTCACCACTGGTATCAGTATTTAAATATTTTACCCTTATTTAAATAACATTCTTGGCTGGGAAAAGTGTTGGGCAGTAAAGCAGAGTTAAATAAACAGTTTCAGGGAAACATTAAATAAATCTACTGAGTGTGTGGCAAATTTCCAGAATCTAAGTTACAAAGAGAAATTACCTGAATAATTTCTGTATTTCTTACAGGTATATTTTACTCAATTGTTCACCTTTTGTGTGTAACCAAACCTGATTAAAGGATAAGTTAACAATAAGTCTGGAAAAACATCTTCAGCTTATTTGTTAAAATACTAGAGTTAGCTGTAATTGATCACAGGTCTTTAACAGGAAGACTGCCCCTTTAGGTGATGTTTACATAACCAAACTCATTTGTTTTTCAAATATAGCCTTCTAGAAATTCTGCCAAAATCCTTCAATTTTTTTCCTAATATTATTTAGGCTTTATGGCGCTTACCTGTGTTTAATTTTTTTCAGATCTAATCAATTGAATAAAACTTGTTAATATAATAATAAAATAAAGGCTTTTTTTTGCATTACAAAATTCAGTGAATGGCAAACAAAGAATTATCTTTTGTTGAACAGTATTAACATGCAGCATTCAGAAATGTTTGCTTGTTTATATATTTTGTGCCACTAAGTTACACAATGCTGTACAATTCAACAATACAATTATAATTATATAATAC
>WMED01018648.1:0-12641 GCA_019650415.1 Pipa parva | reverse complement strand
TGGTGGAACTTGCACTATTGGTGACTGACTAAATACTTTTTTTCCCCACTGTAAGTGGTTGTTAGTAGGATGTTGGAGCATGAAAGAGAATGAAATGGTAAAATTGTTTCAGCTATTGGGCTATGTTGTTTAGGGAAAATAAGGGAGTTATTCACTAAAGTCTGAATTGTTTGTGTATAGGTGTGAATTTGCCAGCTAAAGGCAGTCACAATAGGCTGCTACAGTCACAGTCGCATCTTTATAATGAGAATATTGTCGCAGTCACGACTTTACTATGGGACAATTGTCACAGTGGCACCTTTAAAATTGTTGTGGTCTTGACTTTACAATGGGGAAATTGTCGCGGTTGTGGATTTGCTAAGGGAATTCGCTGCTTGAGTATTCGACAGTCGAATTCACACCTTAGTGAATAACCTAAGTATTGATAAAAAATTATTAATTTTACAATTTTAATCTTTTTTATTCAAGAAACATAATATACATAGTTGAGCTTATGACAGTCAAACATGTAATGAAGTGTGATATGGAGACACAGGCTAACACATTAAACATGTGAAAAGATTTAAAACCATGGTAGGCAGGCTTATCAAATGCAAATGAATGAAAGACTCTATAGAGGGACTTATTCATAAAAGAATGAACAGTCACATACAGGTCTGAATTCATGTCCATTCACCATTTCTCGTATTCCACGTATTCATCAAACTCTGTAATGTTGCAAATTTGTGTCTAGTTTGGACGCTTATTATGGTCATAGACTTAAAGAGCTCTCTGAATTTCTTTGCACGCATTTCATTTATTAAGTGTTGCAATGTGTCAAGGTACCTAATTCAGCAAGGTAAACTGCTCCAAACGTGCCAGATCAAAGTGGGGAACTAGGGGGTTGATGATAGGACTCAGGGGTGTTGTAAGGAGAACGTTCACTCAAAACACAAAACAATATAGCAATTTAGTTACAACCTGGATTATGAATGGGATGTAATATTCACTTTATACAGATAAGTGACATTGTAAAGATTACATCAAACTTCACCAGGGAAGGTGTAGTTGAATTCTTATCACCACTTGTCTGCAACTGTTCAGCTGACTATGACACACTACACATGAAATGGCATTTAATGCTGTTTGCTTCTTCACCATGGAATTTCTCAGTTTAGTGAATAAGTAGTGGCTTCACACCTGTCAGAGTGTAGTGATCCAAAGTGACATTCAGTTTGACTGTTGAATTTGCACTTTGATGAATATGCTCCAGTGTTTTAATGTGTGAAGATTATTTTGCTGGTAGTGGCTAAGCACTGTTTTGCCATGCAGCCTATCAGCTAGGGGCACAGGTTTTAAAAATCTTGGCCCCGCCCTCTGGCCCTTGCCAAAGTATTTTGGTCTGGGTATTAAGTGAGCTGTTAGCTAAACATTTCAGTAAAGATTTCTAGGCTAGATTTAAAAACTGATTTCTGGATTTCCCTTTTGACTCTCCCAATCTGGTTTGGATGTTCAGTTCTACATTGTCTCTCCAGTATTTCGACCCCTTGACCTGTTCACCATTAACTTTCTCACTGCTTAATCCACATCACTACCTCGCTCCAGTCATCTCAGTAAGTCCTGCTCCTGAGCTGACCTCTAACCTCTCTGCCTCAGTGCCGCTGTCTGTAGCCACACGGCAAATCATGTTCTCCCATTGGCCCCATGCGCAGCACCTCAATATACACTCTCTACTGCAGTGCTGGTCAGGCACTCTCCCTTCACTAAATACAATGCAATGAACTATATTTTCAATGCTCTTGTGCAGCGCCTAAGTTTACTTGTATATTGTAGTTTAATTGTCCACAGTCAATTCTAAGGTCCTGCGCTCAAACCACACGAAAGTGCCTGCTTCCGCACTTTTGATCTATAGAAACGATGATGAAATTCCCATACGTGGTATGGTGAGTGGTAGCGCTGGAAAAGATTAAATAAAGAGGGGAGGATGCCCCTAGTGTGATACAGTTATTAATTTCACAATGTGAATTATGAGTGGAGAGGGACGACAGTGCTACACCTGTCTAATGGATAAGAGATAAGAGCACCTCAGCACTGTCGTCCCTCTCCACAAAGAAGCCATATCACGGCAACACCTCCAGTGTCTGTTTTATCATACAGCACTCATAATTCACATTGTGAAATTAATAACTGTATCACACTAGGGGCATCCTCCCCTCTTTATTTAATCTTTTCCAGCGCTACCACTCACCATACCACGTATGGGAATTTCATCAACATACTCTCCCTTCACTGTTGCTCTTGAGTTAACAGTGGACAGAGGGGAACTCTGTCCATTCACCCTGAGTTAAAAGGACAAGGCAAACAGTTCTCCAACAGGGGGAAGTTTGCCAGAAATCCCTGTATTGGAAAGGATAATACCCTTCTTGTAAGGATATTACAGGAGGGATAAGACCTGCATGTATGTAATGTATTCAGGAGCAGCTCTCACCCTTCCTGGTACAGTGTGGGCATTACAACCTCTGGACATAACATAGCGAACTCCCTTGGAGCATCTGAGATACAACCAGCCAGAGTCTTTTCCACCCCAGGGTGTACCGGCATCTCTAGACCTATAGAACTATCACCCTAAGGCTCTTATCACTTGAGATAAGGAACTCAGCTACCTTCAGCTGTCTGCAGGCACCTTCCACCCTGCTGCTGGAGGCCCTGAATCACAAAGACCCTCTCACTTCATGGACAGTAGCTTTTATCACCTCTGGGAAAACACTCCTCCTAGCAATGACATATCTACAATACATGTATTACTTACAGTAATTAATACCTTACTTCACTAGATGGAGATACAGTATTAACATATTATTAACACAATAATCTAGTCTTGTTTACTTTTTACTAAATTAGGTCTATTTATCCCTGGATTTCCTGCTTGCAAAGACCATACCTTCTTGTGGGGATTAAGGGTGAGGACCAGGGACTCCTTAGACTCTGCAGAGGGTGAACCAGTGCAAACTTCTCTGTGACAACCAACTTTAATGCTTTTCATTGCTTAGCATCAGCAGGGAAGCTTATGGAGTTGTGACACCTTTTAACAGTGATAGTCAGCACTTACTGTAAGGTTACTGGAAAGTGAACCCAAGGTCTAACCAGCAGCACAGCTATCTGGGACAGAAACCCAACACTCTGGTATTCACTAACACCCTTTTGCTCATAGAATGTCCATAGCAGTGTTAAACTGAAGAATTTTTGTCCCATCATAGAAACTAAACCCAAGTGCCAAACCCAAAACAAGGAGAAAAGTTAGAGGTTACAGTGATCTGTGTATTGTCAAAGTAAGGCTAGGGTGCAGTGTACAATACCAGTGAGGTTAGGGTGCAGCAAGCAGTGTACAGTAGTAATAAGGTTAGGGTAGGCAGTTTAAAAAAGGAATTCCCAGGTACCTCCGTAGTTGATAAGATAAGCTCTTATCGTTTTACTGCTAAAACAACATAAGGCTGTTTTTTAAAATGCACTTTTTTCTGCACTTAAACATAGATGTTTTTTCAAGCTGCAATTTATACCAAAACCTGAGACGTCTTCATTCCTGAGGAGCACACGGAGGGTTTTCACTGGATGTGAGTACTTCCACACATATTTCACTGTTGGATAGAGCCGCTAATACCATTTTCAAGATTTTTAGGGTAGGCATCTGTCTAGGGCTGTGATCAGCTCACAGGAAGTTAAGGGAAGGGCTGGGGGAGGATCAATGTAGCGCTAAGCATTAGAGCAAACATAACCAGGACAGGGAAAAGGATGGGAGGACAAGGAGATGGGGGGGAGGGGTGTGAATGAAGACAGTGCAGAAGGACAAATAGGATAACTTTTCACCAGGATATCAACCAAATTGTTTGTTCTTTAAATTCAATGAAAAGAATTAATCATAAAGCTAAAAGGAAGCATATGAAGGTGGTATTCTCAGGAGTACTTCCTATTCCAAGCATTAAACAGGATAGACAAATTTGGGAAGGTTTTGAGTTCATAGAGCACTGGGCTACCTTTCATTGAGGTATAACTTTCATGCGAAAGATGGCTTGAATCTGAATGCAAGGATAGAGGCATCACAGTGAGTGACTAATCTAAAGTAGCCCTTTTCCATTCAGTATGCATACTTATAATACATATAAAAGTTATCTCAGCTGTGAATCACATGACTGGCTGCATATAAATGATTGCAATCAATACTTTGTTATCTATGACTTGCTCAGAGGCAGCGCTTAAAGTAAATTACATATTTTTCTTTATTTCATAATTCTTAAATCCATAAATTTACTTTTAGAATAAAAAGGGCAAGGCAAAAAAACAGTTCATATGTTTATACCTGTAACAAGTACAAAAATAATTATGGACATGGGAAGCATTATTTTTAATTCAATTGTTCTATCTAGAATTTTTTCATTTCTTATTTTACGTTAATTATGTGGGAAGGAATTGGAGAGGAAGAGATGCCATCTGTTTGATAAATGCAGCTGAGAAGCAAGACAGAAAGCATGAGTGCAAAAATCATAACAGCAAAATTATTACTGTGCAATTACAAATTTTCCAGACCAGTATGAGACAGAATGAGGAACACATTTCTACAGGGAACAATCTTCAGCATGTGAATTATTTGAAATTTCTGTTTCAAAAACTTTTTAATTGATGCTTACAACAATCTGTTTCCAGGAACTCAGATTGTAAAGAAATGCTTGTCACATTCAAACTCCCACACAGTTTTAGTTCAGTGAATTTGTGTGTACATTCTTTGATGAACCGTGACCCACTAAAAAAAGTGTAAATAGCTTAAGAACACTTCTACAATGCTTCATTAGAAATAGAAAGGAAAGATATAATTACATTATAATGAGAACTTATTTACTAGGTACTACATAGTACCTAAACCATATGAACAGCTCTCTGCTCAAAAACAAAGAAATGCATTTTAAGAAAAAATGTATGTTTAGTCATACAGTCATAGACTGGAGTCTGTGAAGGTGTTGTGTTTGTGGGGAGATATTTTGCCCTAATAATGTGAACATACTTACTGGAGGTCAGTCCATGTTTTATAAATCACCCCAGGTGCAAACTAGAGCTTAGTTAAAAGGCATCTGGGAGAGCCAGTTAGGGATGGTTGGTATTGCTAAAGTAGGAATCTGTTTTCTGTGGATAGTGCTGTCTCTGTGAGAGAAATAGGGACCTGTGGATAAAGACCTTGTTATAGGACTGTGGCTGTACAGCACTTTGAGACCCTAAGGAGAGAACCCTGGAAAAGGGAAGGCATATTTTGTTTTTCTAAATCAGAACTGTATGAGTTGCAGTTACCCACTGTTTTTCTGAGAAAGGACTATTCACTCTGAAAGTGGTGTTCAATTGGGTTTTTCTTTTTTGTTTTGCCAAGAAAGGCTGTGTCTAAGTTCATTTTTTGGAAATAAAAGGTGAATACATAAGAAACTTGCATTTTGCAGTATGTTAATCATGAAAGACTGCTAAAGCATTTGAATGATTCCCTACAGGTCACACTAGCTGATTTTCAGATGAGCTTTTTGAATTAGGCTCATTATTGTCTATCTTGCAAAACAATAGGCTGTGTGGATTATACCACAGGATACAATGAAGACTATTTGTAACGGTCGGCGTTGCCGACCTTCTCTTACCTGACAGGTGGCGTTCCGGCGCTCTTCCCGTAGGCGCACGGATCGCGCCTGTCAGGTCTTTATGCAGGCAGGGGGCGTGCGCGTGGCCGGCGCGCTCACGTGACACAGGAGGTGTCGAGAGCGCTCCCGCTGCGTGCGGTTCAGCAGCCTGTATATAAGGCTGGAGAGCTTGGGCATTCAGTGCCTAAGCTTCCAGCTATACAGGTCCTGATAATTCCTGCTATGTGCTTTATTGTTCAGTGTTCCTGCCTAACCTTTGTGACAGAATCCTATTCCTGCCTAGTTAAAGCGACAGACTCCTGTTCCTGCCAAATTAAAGTGACAGACTCCTGTTCCTGCATAATTAAAGTGACAGACTCCTGTTCCTGCATAATTAAAGTGACATACTCCTGTTCCTGCCTATTTAAAGTGACAATTCCCAATTGAGTTTCTGTGTCTCCAAGTGGGTGCCTGAGTCTACTTCAAGTTTCTGGTCAGCACTAGCAACTACCTCGGAGGGTGCGCTCGGGGGTCGCGACCTGGAGATCCTTCGCAGCTAAGTCCAGTACCCCCTTGCGGGGGTTAAAGGCGAAGACCGGGGATCTCTTAGATTCCGCGCCTCGCAGCGTACCAAAGCCAAACCTCCAAGGTAGTACAGTGGGTCCACTAGTCAACCGTGACACTATTGCTGATAATCTGAGTTGATACATCCATAATGATTCCTGCACTAATACATTGGAAAATTACCTTCTTTAAATAGAATATTGTACTTGTGATATCTGTTTTTCCTTTCAGTTTATGCTTTCTTAATATTTTTAATATTTAAGGACTCTATAATGATAGGGGCTGTTCCATAGGACTGGCGGGTAGTAACTGTGGTGCCTATATTCACAGAGGGGACAAAGTGTGAGTCGGAGAACTATAGAACTGCAAGTTTAACTTCTATTGTGGGTAAACTGTTTGAAGGTTTTCTAAGAGATGCTATCCTGGAATATCTCAATTCAAAGAAATGTATAACTCCATATCAACATGAGAAATCGATCCTGCCAGACAAATTTAATTGGCTTCTATGAGGAGGTGAGTTATAGAATGGACCAAGGTAAGTCATTGGATGTCATATACCTGAATTTTTCCAAACCATTTCATACCAGCCTCATAAAAGGCTGGTGCATAAAATGAGAATGCTTGGACTGGGGGAAAATGTGTTGTTAAGGGGTAGAAATGGTTTTTTAGGAAAGTGTGAAACTGTAAGGAATACTTACTGGTGTTCATTCCAGCGCAGGGTCCTCCCTGCTAGTGCACAACATGCGCGCACTGCCGGTGTTTTGAGCGCGTGGTCATGTGACGTGGCCACCGTGATGCTCCAGACCGGGCGTCCGATTATATAATATCCAATCTCTTATGTTGGGCTCTGTTAGTGTTTAAATTATTATTAAAGTTATTAATAAAGTTATCTCCTGCTGTTAGTGTTCCTGCTATCACTGGTGTACATCCTGCACCTGTAGTCTGTACCAGAGTCCTGAGTCTGTACCTGAGTCCTGTATCATTTCCTGAGTCCTGCGCTTGGTCTGTACTCCTATTACCACCAGAGAACAGCTACCAAACCTTAGAGGTTGCGACCTGGGTAATCTTGGCAGCTAAGTCCAGTACCTCCTTGCGGGAGTTAAAGGTGAAGACCGGAGGGTATCTTAGACTCCGCGCCCTGAGGTAAGCTAGCACCAAGTTCTCTGTGGTTCTTCCAGTATTCTCCTTCTCTGCTAAATACCAGTACCATCCTTACAGTATAATTGGGCCTTGGAGCGCTCTAAGATTGCTGGTACCTCTCTGGAAGAGATGTTACTCGCTTTGGCTAGACGCATGGACTTCTATGAAACCAATTACAGCAAAATGGTACAAGTTTTTGATTCCATTTCTTCCAGTTTACCATCAGCCTCAGCTCCTAAGGATAATCAAAAGACACTTATACCTACTCCAACTGCATCTGTTCCCGAGGATTGACATTGCACTCGTGTTTCCTCTCCTCCGCATTTTTCTGGTAAACCTGAGGCCTTTCGTGGTTTTGTAAGTTAGTGTATGATACAGTTTGAGTTTGCTCCTTCCCAGTTTTGGACAAAAGGGCTAAGGTGGCTTATGTTATTTCTCTATTGGATGGTGATGCTCTCGCCTGGGCCACACCATTATGGGAGAATCGTGATCCTGAAGTTTCTGATGTCGGCGCCTTTTTCTCGGCACTTCGGACAGTTTTTGATACCTCTGGCCGTACTTCTAGGGCTTCCCATCGGTTGACCAATTTGAAGCAAGGTTCTCGTTCTGTAGCTCTATATGCTGTAGAGTTTCGTACCTAGCGGAAGAAGAAATATAGAACATTGAATCCTTAACAGCAATGTTCTGGCAAGGGTTGTCTGAACAACTAAAAGATGAGCTTGCCACTCGAGATCTTCCCACTCGACTTGAAAATCTGATTGCTCTCTGCATATGGGTCGATATCAGACTAAGTGAACGCCAGTATGAAAGGAGACGATTTGGGGGTTCTACTTGCCTGAACTCGTTGCCTGTAAGTCCATCTTCAATTCCTGCCCCTGTAGAGGAAGAACTCATGCAGAACAGAGTAACTCGTTTATCAGGAGATGAACGATCGCCGTCGATCTTTGGGCTTGTGTTTGTATTGTGGTGTTAAGGGTCATTCCTTACGTGATTGTCTGGTTAAACCGGGAAAACAACCAGGTCTAAAAAGTTTGAGAGTCGGATTCCTTGGTTGACAAGATCAGCTACCCTCCCGTGAGGTGTCTTGTCCAATCCTGCCCGTCACCATTGTTTTTAAAGGGAATTCCATTGCTACAAAGGCTCTAATTGACTCCGATGCTACCAGGAATTTTATTGATATCTCGTTTGCTGAAGAGCATTCGTTTTCCTCTTCTCCCTTACCTTCTCCATTTCGGATATTTTCCTTAAATGAAAAACCCATCGATGAAGAAACGATTTCCTCTTCCATTTGTCCTCTCCAATTACTCGTAGGGGAGGAACATGAGGAGTCAATCTAGTTTTTTCTAATCAGAAGTCCTTCTGTTCGGGGGCATGGCCTGACTGCTGGGGAGAATGACGGCTTGAGATTTGAGCTCCGGGAGGAACCCGCAGCAGACTAAACACTGTGCAAATTGGAGGTGAATTCTGGGGCCGCAAAGAGTTACAATCACCCGCAGAGACTTTGGGGAACTCACCAATCAGGAGGAGTAACGGTGACAGCGATCCGGGTGAGCAGCCGGATTGAAGCGCAGGCCTGCGCATATAAGATCCGGTGAGGCCCGAGTGAACCCGAATAAGAGCGGGAAAGATCGAGCGGCAGCTTCTATCTGCAGAGCCGCACTATTGAGGGAACCCAGTGACCGGAGGAGGTAAATCCCACAACTAAGCTGCATCTAAGCCAGCACAAGTGAGTAACAGAACAACCAGTACTCACTGCAAAGCAAATAATTCTTCTCATTTTTTTCAATAGACTGATAACTGCATAACACATGCAATAATATAACTTACCTGGAGAGTCTACTGCTAGAATCACAGCTGTCACAGAGCATTCCCTGGCGAGCATCAATAAATATCAAACAGCATAATAGAACCCACAAGCATTTATTGGAAATTCACATAAAGATCCCTAGAAGTGCAAAGCTAAACCAGAGGGGTTGCAATCAAAGCAAATTGCCACATAAAATATAAAAGTGCGAGACCAAGCTATTAAAATTCACTTTCAACCACAGAACAAATCAAAATGACGGGGGCAGAAACAAAATCTCTATCACAGCAGAAGGGGCTTCAGATTTTTTTAAATACAAGGCAAGCTCAAGTAAAACAAACAAAACTCCTGCACAACCAGATGAGATAACCCCCCACAGATGACTCAGCTCCTTGTACCAAAAGGGACTTAAATGACTTAAAACATATAATACAAGGCTTCAGAGAAGACATAAGACTGGAGATTAGAAACTCTTTATCCGAAATTAAAGTAGAACTGAGGGGAATTGAGGAAAGAGTTCAACAGGTGGAACAAACGCAAACAGAAATCCAAGAATCATACCAAATAGTGGAGAACAGAGTCTCTGACTTGCAACACAAATTTAGAGAACTACAAGATGCCCATGAGGACCTGGAGAACAGAACGAGAAGAAACAATCTCAGGATAAAAAATATTCCTGAAGAAATAGACCTAGTACCCTTCTTAAAGAACTATTTCCAGACACTAATTCCAGAAGTGACGCAAACAGATCTTCTCATGGACAGAGCTCATAGAGCAATACGTCCCAAACCACCAACCTCTCTGCCACCTAGAGACGTCTTCATCAGGATGCACTATTTTCATGTAAAGGATAAGATTCTGAAAGCAGCAAGGAATGTACCAGTAACTTTAGACGGAATCAAACCACAGGTATTTGCGGATTTATCTCCCATCATTCTTCAAAAAAGGAGAAGCCTGAAACCTCTACTGTCAGTACTATCAGACATGAACATTAACTACAGATGGGGATTTCCCTTTAAACTAATGTTTGTTGTTAAGGGCCAATACTATGTAATAAAAGATGCCGACGAGATCCCAGAAACCATCCAACATCTGCAGAGAGGGAACTAGGATAAAGCCTCCAAAATGACTAAAACTCAGGACTGAGCAGTGGAAGTAGTCTGGAGAAAGTGGAGCGAACATAGGGGGGAGGAACGTGGAAATTAAACGAATCAATACTAAAAGACCAGGAGTTTATTGAGCTTCTACAGAACTCAATATCTGAGTTCTTTGAACTAAATAGCCCCACGGACACCTCATTAGCGATCAGATGGTCAGCACATAAGGCAGTAATCCGGGGACTACCAATACAAAAATCAAGCCAAATCAAAAAAGAAAAAAACACCAAGCTACAAAATTTAAATAAAAAAATTACACTCCCTATTGGATCAATGCAAAACTAATCCAAAATCATAGCTAAAACAGGAATTACAGGATACACGAACACAACTGCTACAAATATTGGCAGATAGAGAAGCACACACACTTAACAGGCTAAATCAGAAGTACTATGAATTTGCAAACAAACCCCATACTATGCTAGCAAGGAAATTAAACGCATTTCAATCATACACAAGCATCCACTCCATTAGGGAAAAATCAGGCTCAATAACACACGATACAGATAAATTTTCAAAAATATTATGCAGATTTATATGCAAACAACAAGGCCCCACGGGCGAACTTAGCAAATATCTCCCCAATCCTAACAAACTGGAACCCCCCAACTTAATACAAATGAACTCGAGAAATTGATGGCTCCAATTAACCTAGCTGAAATCATAGATGTTATCAAAAACACCAAGGGAAACAAAGCACCAGGCCCGGATGGGTTCACAGCAAAATATTATAAGATATTCAATGACCAACTAAGCCCACAACTTGTAACTCTATTCCAAGCTTTCCAAAATGGGACCCCGCCAACTGCAGAGATGCAGAGAGCAACAATTACTGTCATACCGAAAAAAGGGAAAGATCCACTAAATACCGACAGCTATAGACCCATATCCCTTATAAATACAGATATGAAAATATATGCAAAAATCCTAGCCAATAGATTAGCACTTTTATTGCCACAGCTTATTCACCTGGATCAATCAGGTTTCATTCCTACACGAACCACTACAGACAATGTCAGATAGACAATAAACATTCTACACCATGCCCAAAAGACACGAGCCCCATTTACGTTACTGTCCCTAGACGCGCAGAAAGTATTTGACAGATTGAATTGGGGCTATATGTTTGAAACCCTCCAAAAATTAAATCTACCACCGAATTTTATTTTAGCAATTAAACAACTGTACTCAGACCCCAAAGCTAACGTATCAATAGCAGGCAGACAATCTAAAGACATAGAAATCCGAGGAGGCACCAGGCAGGGATGCTCAATGTCCCCCTTACTATTCGCTATATCAGTTGACCCATTAGCCCAATACATCAGGGACAACGTCAACACACATGGAATAAAAATAGGCCAGACAGAATACAAAATTTCTCTATTTGCAGATGACATTCTGCTTACCTTAAGTCAACCTCTAATATCAATACCAAATACCCTTCAGAATTTAAAGGAATTCCAAGATATATCAGGCTTCAAAATTAACCAATCTAAATCACAAGAGTTAACCTGGCCTCCTCCACCTAACTCAACCCAGTTAAATTTGACAGATTTCCCCTTCAATTGGCAATCAAACTCAATCAGATACCTGGGAGTAAACCTAACCATACCTTATAAATCTTTATACGTGGCAAACTACCCACCCTTAATTGAGAAACTTAAAAAAGATTTAACTCAATGGTCCAAATTCCACATCTCCTGGTTTGGGAGAATTGCTGCAGTGAAGATGACATTTCTACCTAGGATACTGTATCTTTTTAGAACACTACCGATAAACTTCCCCAAATCAGCAGCTATATCATTGCAAAAAGCAGTATCACAGTTAATCTGGGAGAATAAAAAACCTTGCATAGCAGCCCAAATCTTGAACAAACCAATGAAACTAGGAGGTCTGGGTGTTCCCGACATCTACGTATTATGTTTATTATAACAGGTAACCTGTAATAATATTTGTTCTTTGTGATATGTTTTGAGTATATATTAGTTGTTTAGATGTTCAAAAGGTTAATAAGGCTCAAATGAACAGAGAAACTTATTGTACTAAATTACACAACCACACTGTAGATCAACACAAAGAAAATTTATTGATGTTAGTATAAACCAAATTGATGCCATGATTATTAGAACAAGCACTCTGTAACAATTTATTGAGATATGTTTGAGAATAATATTAATATTTGTTTTGTTATAATATCTGTTAAAACAATAAAAATTTCAAATTTAAAAAAAAAAAAAAAAAGTCCTTTTGTTCCCATAGTCCTGAGAATTCCCTGGTTGAGAATTCATAATCCTGTAGTAGACTGGCAAAAGAACTGTATTCTCCACTGGTCACCTCCGTGTCATTCCAAGT
>WMED01018647.1:0-12641 GCA_019650415.1 Pipa parva | reverse complement strand
TCTGTATAGAGCAGGGAGGGGGAACCCTTCTATCTGTATAGAGCAGGGAGGGGGAACCCTACTATCTGTATAGAGCCGGGAGGGGGAACCCTACTATCTGTATAGAGCCGGGAGGGAAATTACCTCTAGCTCTACAATGATGTTCCTGAGGTTGCCCATGCAGTTTTGTAGAAACTTGTTCTCTTCTTGACAGCAATTAAGCTAAAACAAAGATATCCATATAAGCTACTGCAGAATCTTTTGTGTCCTGATAAATGACACTGACAGCTGAAGCAATTAATACCCCCCACCCACCCAAGGAAGAACAATGAATTCTGGATATGAACAACTTCATGGACCTCCAATGAAGGTGTAACTACCCCACCACCCTCATTTCAGACCATAGCACCAGGTCTTTCTTTTTATTTCATTTTTGCAGTTTGTTTAATTTACTTTCCTCTTAAAACATCTCGTTTCAATTTCTGTCCCGTCCCATTACCCTAGCAACCAACCACTAAGCACAGTACAGACTGAAAGAGCAATAGGAAAGAGCCCAAAGAGAATGACGAGTAATTAAAAACAATTATTAATGAAATGTTTCAGATTTGAGAGGGTAAGTGTCTACTGGCATTCAAAAAGTTGAACTAAAACAAACAAAATAATAAAAAGAAAATAATTTAAGAAAAAACAAAGGCCAACAGTGAACAATCATAAACACAATCTACACCAAATAGAGAATAATTCTAAGAGGAACTTCCCTTGTAAATAGGAATGGTCAAAGAGACTACAATACCAGTAAATGAAATGTGCCATATGTAAACATGCAGCACACCTCTACACAGAACAATAGCTTAAAGTAAAAATTAATTTATTTCACTTTGTGGAGCTTTAGAGGCTAGTTATTATTAATATCTAAAGTTTAATTGGAAACAATGATACTGGGTGGGTCTTATATTAATGCAGTATGTCAATGAGATCTGCAAACTGCAATAGTGTAAAGAGATTTATAACTTACCATTAAATTGGTTTCTCTTTGACATTACCAATTGGGTAAAATCCACTTTGTCTTACGTCGTATGGGGACACAGAAATACTGGGTAAGAGATGCCTCATACCAGGAGGTAGAACACTGCAAGGATCTGAATTAAGATCCCATCACTTCCCCTTTCCAGTCAGTTGCAACTGCCAAAGACTGCTCAGGCAAAAAGTATAAATAATATGGTTAACAATTAAAACCACAACAATTCATAACTCCATTAGAACATGGTACAGCCAAGAGAAGACAACCAGGAGGGAAGTCCTGTGTCCCCCAACGACTAAGGGAAACTGATTTAATGGCAAGTATAAATCTCGTTTTCTCTTACATCATGGGGGACAAAGAAACACTGGGGCATCCCAGAGTGTCCCAAGAGGGTGGGTCTTTATGGAACAGGCTAGGTCTGAACCATGGACTGAGGGACTATATGTCCAAAGGTTGCTTCCAAAGAAGCGCAAGTGTGATGCGATAAATTTTGCAAATAATGCAAAGAAGACCAAGCAGCCATCTTGCATAGCTGTTCAGCAGATGTTAGATTTGCAATGCCCAAGAAGTACTTATAGCTCTGGTGGAGCGGGCCTTAACGGCAAGAGAAGAAGTTTTGCTCTTTGCCACATATATCCTGCTGATTGTCTCTTTATCTCTTGGAAATGATACTGTGCATCCTCGCCAAGCACCTGAAAGAATCAAAGAAATTTGCACATAAGTAGTCCTCTTGTTAACGGAAAAAGTAAAACATAATGCCCTAACCACCAACATCCAGAGCATGTAGTCTCACCTCTGGAGAGTTATGACTGTAGCAGAAGGATGCAAGGTCCATTTCCTTGTTGATGTGAAAGGGAGGAAGAAGGAGAGTGTGCACAGCATGACTTATCAAGAAAATCAAGGAAGGAAGTCTAGAGGGTAGAGCTTTCAATTTAGAGACCGTAAGATGAGGTAACATTTATTGGACAGAAGCCTTTTAAGGTGTGCCAGGAGATATTGATAGAGGTCTTTGGTTCAAATCTGGCTCCTGACAAAGCTATAAGTGTCAGGCTGAAGCCTCAAGAAAGGACAGGTTGGTGAAGAGGAGGGTGGACGAGAGTCATTCCTTAAAGAAAGGTGTTCCCATCTGGTATGAGGGCCAGACACCTCTGGTAGAGAATAGAAGTGCCTAAATCTGGATTTTTAGTAAAATCAGGCCAAGTTCTTAATCAGCCTTCCTAGAGGAAACACTTGTAGAACCGAGAACTTGCACTTTGAAGACTTGGAATAAATACTGCTGAGGTGTGAATCCCTGTCACGGAACTGAGTTCATGGCCATTGGACAATCCTCCATGAAGCCGTCTTGCTCCATGGTGATTGTGAGCCACTGAGGTGGAGTTGTTTACTTGAATCCACATTGTCAGACTGTGAAGTAGTAGGGTCTAGTGGAGGAGTGCAAGATGTACTGCCCCAGCTAGAGAATGTTGATTCTTGGAAGTTTCACCTTCCCTGGGTGAGAGATGCTGATTAACTATCCCAAATCTAGATAAACTGGTGTCATGATGACCTGTGATGCTGGTTCTGCCAAAGAACAACTATGGGAAAACGGAGGGAGAGTAGCCACCGGACTAGGGAGAAGCATAACCGATAGGATAAGGGAATCCTTGTGAGGGGTCTCCATTTTCCCTTTTTGGAAACCATGGCACCTGGAATGTTCACACAAGGTGCACAGATGGATATGATTCAAGCTGAATATTTTACTGCTGTGTTTATTTTTTCCACCCTATCTGGAGGTTGGTATACTCCAAGGTGCTCTGAATTGAAAATTACACCCAAAAGGATCCTTTGTAGGCTGGGCTTCAGAGATGATCTTGCAAGTTGATGGTTTAACGGAGATTCTCCATGATTGGTAGTGAGGAAAGAATGAATGGCAAGTCTGAACTTCAAATTGTCAGTTCTGAAAACAGATCAAGGTTTATTTGGAGTAGCAGATGAATTGGGATGTTGAGGTAGATATCCTGTACATATACGAGAACAAGATAATCTCTTGGCTGCATCGAGCCAATGACGGACATGATGGATTGATTCCATTTTGAACCTTTGTAGACTACCAAATATGTTGAGATTCTTTAAATCCAGGACTGGATGAAATTGTCCATCCTTTTGGACACAATAAGAGGTTGAATAGAAATTTTGCTTTTGGTTTTTAGATACTGAAAAAAATGACCTAGGCGTTTTGAAGCTGTGCCACAATAGCCAGAAAAGCTTATCACTTGCAATCATATGGAATCTTAGGGAGAAACAACTCCAAGGCATTATATAGACTGTGGAAATTTCCAGCAGTTAGTGGTGTGAGGTAATGAAGATCCAGGCTCTGGATATGTGTTTTTACCTGCCTCCACCATGGGGATGGGACGGTTATGTTTAGTCAGAAGATGGATTGGCTGTGAAATATACCTCCATGTGTGGGCTTGGAGACTCACTCAAAGGCTTAGCTTTTTGTTGGGCAAGTAATGTGTTTTCCCACCAGTAGTCTGAGAATACTAGATTCCAGATGTTTCTCAAGCATCTCTTTCCCTTAAGGAAGAGAAATGAGAGACCTCTTGGATTTAGAGTCTGCTGACCACAGTTTGACAAAATTCGAACTGGCAGCGCTACTGACAGGGCTGAAGCTCCGCAAGCCTAGGCCCATTAGAGATGCACCAGTGAACATGATCTGGCTTACTGAATGAGGAGAACTGGTGTAAAAGGGTCTTCCTAGGAACTCCATTCTGAATGCCTTGTATGTGAGAGCCTACACATGCTTCCATTGCTCTACTGACCCATGAGGAAGCTACAGTGGGATGTAGAATGAATCCTATGGTCATAAAGAAAGGGGTTTTAAGGAACCCTTATTGTTGAGATTCATGAATGAGCACATCTGGAACTGGCAGAGCTATTTATGGTTAACCTGGATGGAGGAAACCATGACATAAGTCAATTTAATCCTTTGAGTAGGGTATAATTTGCAGTTTGAGTTTGGATTGTTCCCACTGTAATACAGTGAGAGGGTCTGCCCAGCATAAGATATAATCAATAGAAACACTTGTGCTCATCACTATCAAATAGGACAGTCTTAATGCATGCTCCTATACCTCAAGGTCAGCTGCAAAATGTTCTTGTCCACAAGACGTCTTTATCCCACACTCGCCAAAGATGGAAATTTGTTCTGGCCTTAATGGAGAATAGAAATACACGCTCCTAGTGCAGAAATCTACATCACCATCAAAGATTGCACTCATATGTCGCACTATAGAAATAGGTAGTTTCATCCCTCAACGTATAGGTTCCTTGTTCCAAATAATCCCTTTGGTAGACTTGCTAGATGGATAAAATCTCACAAAGAAAAATCACAATAGTTTAATATTATTTAAACAGTTTTAATGAAAAAAATCAAAGTTACACTCACATTTGAAAGTAAAATCATAGGCTCATGAAGTACATCATATAGTTCTTTCCAATGCATTTCACCACTGGCAGCTTCCTCAAGGAAATTCAGAATGCATCAGATACTGTATAGCTTGTGTCTGTATGTAGCACAGTGCTACTTAAATAATCAAACAGGAAATGACATCATGATTGCTGAAAATAGGGCTGCACAGGATAGATCAGCGATGGCAAACCTATTGCACACATATGGGCTCTCTGTGGGCATGCACGCCATTGCCACTGCTGCTGTTCTCCATCCCCCTAGTGAGCAAGCTCTCCTCCAGCGCAGGCTGCAAACCCAACTTGACAGTTTTCAGGTTGAATCTACTCTAAAGGAACGATCATTCTCTGGGAAGCGCTTCCCCATGATGCAGGCACGATGATGTCACTCATCAGCGCCTGCACTTTAGGGTTGCTGGTGAGTGACATCACCTTTTTGGCACTCAGTGCTGGGATAGGTAGATTACTTATTCTCTTATGATTGATTCCGTAATTAACTAGCTGCCACTTTTTGCAAAAAATCAGCAAACCAGAAGTGCATTAAAAATGCCCTTCAGAAGTCTGGAACACAAGATAAAAAGGCGACACTTAGCACTTAGTCCCCTCAGTGTAAGGGGAGGGACCTAGGAAGTAGGGAAGAGAGAATTGTTGAAGTTCTCTATGTTGGCAAACAGGAAGTGCGTCAAGAGACATCACTTCCCGTTATTCATAGGTGTGAATAGCACAGTTAGTTAGTAGTGTTAGTAGAGAGCGATGGAGCAGTGAAAAGTTCAGCACCAGCAGTAACTGATGCTACAGAAGCAGCTGCAGCACAGAGGAGTGAAGTTAGAGATCAGCAAGATGACCACCGATCTGAAAACTTTAAGGAAGGAAGGGAGCGCAGATCATCTTCCTGTAGTGAAGGAGCAGTGCATTATGGTAAACCGGTGGTGGCACCAAATATGAATATAAAAGGAAGCATGAAGTCAAAAAATGCTTGAATTACGCAAATAGAAGGTAACGCGATTGAAGGACATGCTATAGCAAACTGACATTGAATAAAAGGCTCTTAAATATACATTTTATTTTTATATTAGTAATCTGGAAGGGGAATCTTACTTAGCGGGGAGGATAAAAGGGAATTGTAGTACTTCAACTCCTCATACAATCCACACAATGGTCAGCACACTATACTCTGTACTCATACAGGAGGAGAGACACTATAAAGCTGTTATTCCCTGTCCATCTGAATACACAGAGCCAGTGGTAAGAGTCATCCAGTTGGGTATACCGTGTAGGGGGCACAGAATTAATGGTCCAAATTCAGTTGTCACTGCTAATCACTGACCGACATAATCCTTGCATCAAACCTCACTAGAGGTGGCTGTCCTGAGAACCTTCCTGTGCAGAGGACAGAAAAAAACTGAATTGGGAAGGAGAAGAGGCAGGGATAAAAGGGAAGTGGGAGGATCTTGTCAGATGTCCTACCTTCTGGTCAGAGGCACCTTTTATCCAGTGTTCCTGTGTCCCCCATGACATAAGAAAAAGTGGATTTTACACATTAAAACCAACCAAAACCCCGTCTGGGGCCAAATGAAATATAACTTAGGTTTGGACAAACTAAGCCACCATTACTGGAGACAATCCACGTTCCTGGTCAGTGCAGTACTATACCCTCTGCTAACTTGGTCAGAAACCTCATCGAGTTTCTCTTTCATCCATGCACAGGATTATCCCTGCATTAGAGATGGAATCCTTTTACTAGGCTGGCTGGAAGACAAATGTACGGTCGCCATTACACTACTGTTCACTTACCAACATCTTCTCATTCTCTGCAACTCTTAGCTTCTCCATATCCTCTGATGTTATCCTTATGCTGTCAATCTCCTGTAGCAAGTCCTCACAATGAGAAATCTCTCTCTGTAATCTAGAGAGAGAAAAAAGTGTGCTCAAACCCATACAGGAACCACACATGCTCGGAACGTATCACACCGCACTGTGGAACATATCACACATGCTCTGGAATGTCCCATACATCAAGTTTAATCACTTCTATTCTTCTAATGGAAAGCATTGGTGCTCAAATCCATACAGAAACCACACACACTCCGAAATGTATCACAAGCGCTCCGGATCATATCATACAAACTCCATAATGTTATCACACGCGCTCCGGATCGTATCACATGCCAAGTTTAATCACTGCTATTCTTCCAGTGGAAAGTATTGGTGCTGAATTGCCCTGAAACAACCCACTACCCCTCTGGTAGCTATCGATACCTGGTCATCAGCATGGTGAATAACCTTCATAAAACCAGATACAGGCACTGTGCACAGAGAGGAGTCTGGGCAAAGTAAGCCCAATTTCCTCCCCATCCAGTCTATTAGCAGAAAATAGCCTAATGGTGTTAATAGGATCCAGTCTCCCAGCACCACATTTGTTATTAAATATACTATTTGTAGACAACACACAGTCATCAGTCCAATAAAACCAGCACTTACCTTTTATTGTAACTGCGCAAGAAAGTATTTTCTGACTGTAGTAAATGTATTTCTGTGTCACTCTTTTCTACAGTCTCCTCCAATAACCTGTACTCTTCACTCAGTCTTTTATTCTGTTCCTTGGCCTTCAAGAGGCTATCGGTCAGCACAGTATCCCTGCATTTAAAGTGCACCAGTCAGCTCAGGATTATTACATATTTTATTAAAGTATGTGACTTTATAATGTAAATCAAGTAATTAGGAACAAAAAAAACATTTGCATATTGAAAATACACTTACTTCAATCTCAGCCTGACTAGAAAACATAGAAGCTGCCATCTTCTGTCTGAACTATCACTCAAACACTACAGGAACGTCCCCTAACAAGCCGGCTCTCCTCCCGTCTCCAAATCTCATGTGCATGTGCACTAGCATTATCAGGTTACACAGCATCATCCACTACACTGTGCATCTCCCCACACTGTGCATCCCCCCCACTTTTTTTTGACTGGGCAGGCTCTGTGTGTGTGCGCATCTCCCCACACTGCGCATCCCTCCCCCCCCCACACTTTTAGGCTGCTAGCAGAAAGTCAGGCTGAGAGGCAGATTCACTGTGGGATAACTTTTAAAAGGTAAGTATTTTTTAATTAATTTAAATGAAAAAGTTGTTTAGTCTAGCATGCTATGCTAGACTAAACAATGTCATTTGTTTAGTCATTTGAGCTGACGGGTGCACTTTAATAGGAGAGTCAAGCACGCATATAGGAGCAGTAGTAACCCCATGAGCAGTTTATTTAGTCAGGGTTCCTCTGCACCAACCCAATAGTAAAGTGATTATCCTAAGCTTATTAGTCAATGTCTCATGTTTCTTCTTCTTCCCATTATATAACTTACATTAACTCTTCGTGCGCCTCCTCACAGCAGTAGGGGGTGGTTTATGTCTAGAGAACAGAGAACAGGGTAAGTGACAGGTGTGATTGGATAGTTACTTCATTAACAAATTACTTTACTTTTCCAGTGACTATTTTAATTGCAGTGGTCATCAGTAAATGAAAAAAGCTCATATGTGTATGTGCTTTATGTCCAGTTCAGCACATTGAGCTGGGGTGGTGGGTACTACGGCACTTTACACATTGAATATGGTGTGGGGGAAGTCCACATAGTGTACTGCTGCTACAACGATCTGGTAAGTTTTTCTTCTAATAAAATTTCTTCTTTAACAAAACCAAGCCCAGAGGCAGAAAATGTATCAGTCACATATAGGATGTCATCGCTTGGCACCTTAGGCTACACCCACTAGCATTTCAGAATATACTTATAGGCTAAATGGTGCAGTAAATTTACCCTATTGCAATTTATCCGCCTGATCCTCCCCCCACCTACGCCTAGACTAGGAAAGGAGAGAAGTACGCTTCTGTCTGAGTTTCTTAAAGGCATGGGGAAAGCTCAGATGTCTATTCATACAGGCCCATCTTGTGTTATAAATACTATCTGGAAATTAAAGGGCAAGTGTACACAAGGTAATAAGTGTTGGGAGGCACAATATGATTCTGCTCTAACAGCAATTACTTATAGTCCTGAGCACATGGAGAATGTAGTAAAACAAAGAGAGTCTGGTGCTGGAGACATGGGTTCAGTTTCACTGCGGGCATCCTCTACACCTTGGACCTAGGTTCCTGTGGTCACTCATTTCATTCCATACCGGGATCAAATCTAAATGGCCTTAGCCTGTATGTGTGTGTACTGTGCTAGATCTAATGCCCTATGGATGATTCCCACAGCACTTAGCACATTAGGGTGTCATATTAAAAGACCTTGCATTTCATTGCACAAGCAAATTCCTAATTGGGTTTTCCTTTCAAATGGTGTTGTTATAAAAAAAAAATAGACATAAAGTATCTTCATATATTGTATATATTTAATCACGTTTAACTCAGTCTGCATAACAATAAGTATTTCAGCACAAATAACGTGTAAAACTTACAGCACTGCATAGACACCTGCATTAAACAAACGGGGAGGTTTGTCAGGCAGAGGGTGTGCAGTGCATGTATCTGTATTACACTATGTGCGTCACACACAAAAGCACTATCTGTATCACACACTATCTGTATCACAAAACATGTAAGGCAATTAATGTGCTGGTTGTATTACACAGTGGGCTTCTCATTTCATAGCTAAACTGAATGTACAACATAGAATAGTAACAAACTTCAGAGCAATATAATATCACCACCCACTACACCCAGACCAAAGGGAAGTGGGTGCGTACAGAAACGGTCAGTCACTTCAGCACATTTACTGGTGCCAGGGAATCCAGTCTTGTTCTGCTGTGTACGTGATGCGCGGTGTATGTCGATGAATAGTAGTGCAGGGTTAGGACTTAGATTGCACCATGGAGATTCTCTACAAACGCTGTGTAATACTTTTCTGCCAAAAAAAACATTACACAAAGTCAACAACTGACTCCTCCTTATAATTAATATTTATTATAGTCAACATCTGACTCCTCCTGATAATTAATATTAAACATAGTCAACATCTGACTCCTGATAATTAATATTAAACAGTCAACATCTGACTCCTTCTGATAATATTAAACATAGTCAACTGACTCCTCCTTATAATTATTATACCATCAACATCTGACTCCTCCTTATAATTAATATTAAACAGTCAACCTCTAACTCCTCCCCATAATATTTATTACAATCAATATTTAACTCTCCCTCATAGTTAATATTTATTACAGTCAATATTTACCTCTTCCTCATAATTATTATACAGACTTGCCCCCCTCCTCCTCCTAATACAGACTTATCCTCACCCTCTCCTAATACACAGATTTATCCCCACCTCCCTTCCTCCCACCAGGCTTCACTGGTGCTTAGTGGTCACTGTATGTAACAGCCTACTGATTTAAAGGAGAAATGCACAATATTCATTTAAAGATGAATGCCTGATCTTGTGTTTCAGACCCAGTATCTGTATTTCTACAATTCCTCTCTCACTTCTGGAGGGCTCAAACCATAAATACATATGGCCATAGCATATCAGGCTGTATAGGCAGGGGTGTACCACAAACACCTAGCGGTATTCAAACTCAGGTAGAGAATAGTACTAACTGGTATATACCTTTATCTGGCTGAATATGTCCATTTCTTAATAGAAAATCAAGTATCACAAGTGCACAGTTGGGTTTGAATTCCTCAGTAGCAATGGCCTCTTTCACCTGGAAAATTGAAGAGATTTTGAATGGCTGACAGTTCCACAGACACAAACTAGGAGGGTATGGGAAATGTCGTTCTAGTTTCTGAGAGGGGGATCCAGCCTGTTTCTGCAGGGATTACTGCTTCTGCACTGATTCTGCAAGGATAACTGCTCCTGCAGGGATTATTGCTTCAGCACTGCTCCTGCGGACATTGGGCTTATTAACAATAAGGTGATTAAAGACCATAGCTTCTCCCAGTAAGACAGACTGGTCTTAGTGTATACATGTCCCAGTGCGTAAACCAGTGTGTGTGACATGGCATGAGATGCTGGCAGGAATATTGTAACTGGGATGAAACTCTGTAGATGGGAACCTGGCAGAACTTTCTATAGCTCTTCCAGTGGCACTGGAATCTGGATCTATCACCACATGCAGAGTATAAGGAAGATTTGATCCAGAGGCAGGAAATATAGAGATAAGATAATGTTGGGGTCGGCATAGATTTAATTTTGCCTCTGCAGAGAAACAATATGGCGGCTCTTTAGATTTCCTGTGCAGAATATGGTGTCCCAACGGTGCAAGCATACTGAAATGCACCCAAATACCCAATATACAGGCCTCTACAGGTTCCCTTAATCCAAGGATTCCACATTTGCTTTGATCAAAATGCTGGATAGACAGCTTGTAAACAGTTCCTCCACTGCCAGCCAAACCTTAGCCAGAATTAGGGCTAATGCTTTGTATTAGGGACAACAGGATCATGGTAGATTCTGAACACAGTATTGTGGGTAAAGCACAACAGTTTATGAGGATATTTGTGGCTGAAACATTTCTATTTCCTTACTTTGTCCAGGGGCCAAAGATAAAACTCTTGCACTTCCCCATCGCCCACTTGTGGCTGAAAAGAGTCCGGAACCTCCAGGTCAAACACAAACTGGCACTCTATGTACACTGCGTCATGCTCTTTATAAGCATAACTGATGGGAAAGAAAATATAGAGAAGGCCACGATATAAAATGAGAGCCTTAGTACTGGAAAGATTGGTACAAAGGTGTTTTTATTTGTAGTATGAATAGACATAAAAGTGATACACTGAGTGAAATAAAAACAAAGCATGCAGAGAAGAATATAATGGGCATTGCCATCTGAACTGACAGAGAGAGGGATCTGGGGGATTTGCTTCGTACCTGACAGTCCCTGCAGGCTTGGCAGTCGCTGCAATAGATTCTGGGATACAGGCCTCCTCTATGCATTCCTTAAGAAGAGTCTCCCATACACCAGCATTAGCAGAGATTCCCCCTGCTGCCTAATACAGATAAGAATTTATATATCTGCTGGCTCTTTAGCTACTTTACCTTTAACCTAAGCAGTCTTCTTACCAGGTGGTCCAACTTCCCTGGATAAGATGGTTTAGTCAATGACCGTCGAGCGATCCACATGTACGTTTCAGAACCCTTTTGAAGAAAACCGTTAACATGTACCCCATAACGCGGAACCCCAAGGAGTGCTGGGAAGATAGCAAACTGAAAATCAACACTTAAACTAGGCAGAAAGTGGGGATAAAGCAGAGCAAAGGGGAAACAAATGACCAGATAAGAGGCAGAATTAAGTGGGGAACAGAGCTTTCACCCCCTGGCGAGTTATGAGGCATAGACGCAATGTTCTAGACATCCCAGCCAGCTATGAGTAAGCACCCAATCCGAAACAAATACTCACGTGTCGCAGCTCTTTCCATGCAGAGAAAAGGGTTATCCGAGAACACTCTCCTGACATCATAGAGCTGAGAAGGATTTAGAAAGTTTGTGTTACTCTGGCCCCAACCATGGTAACGTCACCACCCTTGACCAATCAGGTTGGCACAGTAAAATTCAGCATGAAAATCATAGGAAACAATAAACAGACTGATATCAAGGTGGCGATTTATCAAGTACGCCCCTGGCACATTAAACTCGGGGAATTTTAAAAAGCATTTAATGTGACCAGCAGCTGCAGTCTAAGCTTTACTGTACCGCTTGAGAGTCCTCCAAAACTAGAGAACTAAATCTCAATCTAAAATGAACAGAAACAGGATTTAGCTAGAGGGAACAGGAGATGAAACTGGAAATGTAAATTCTACAGGGAAAGATCTGTAAAATCACCTCATTCCTCCACTCTCGAAGACAGGGATAGGCACCCTGAACCCGCAGGTCCTTCATCACTTCCTGCACTGCCACAGTCCTTTCCTCAGGGGACTCCAGGTGCTCGCACAGCTCCAGTTGTGTCGAAGGGCCATTGGTGAGCACGAACACATCTTGGTACTGAGAAAGACGATGTGCCACAGCTGGTAGCACCCAGCCAACCCTGTGCCCCTGCACATGGAAGGGCAAACAGCCTAGAAAATCAGCCAGAGATCAGGAGGCCTCATGGCCATAATGCATAAAAGCAATCTGTCACTGCTAGACTCAGCATTACATAGTAGACTAACCCAGCATGGCCAGCGTTACACAGGGCTAACCCCAGCATGGCCAGCGTTACACAGGGCTA
>WMED01018646.1:0-12641 GCA_019650415.1 Pipa parva | reverse complement strand
GAAGTGAGACCGGGAGTACTGATTACGTGTACCCCCGGTCTCCCATTGGCTCATGTGACCGATCGGGTCACATGAGCCTCCCCCTAGTTACCGGAAGAGTCAAATGTTACTCTCTGCTAGGGGATTCCAGCGCTATACCGGCGAAAAAATGCCTGATGTAGCGCTGAAATCCTTTGACTATGTACCCTGTAACTCTCACGGGGTAGGTAGGTCTGGCCACCCGAAGCAACCCCGTGAGAGGTACGGGGGACGTAGTCAAAGGGTTAAACACTAAGGGTTATTCACTAAGGTGCAAATTTGACTGTCCAATTCGCAAACAGCAGATTCCCATAATAAATCTGCTAGAATTTCCCCATTGTAAAGTCGCTACAATTTTCCCATAATAAAGTCGCAAATGCAACAATATTGTCATTATAAAGATGTGACTGCGACAGTAGCAGTCTATTGCGACTGTCTTTATCTGGTGAATTCGCATCTATACCCAACAATTCGGACTTTAGTGAATAACCTCCTAATTTTCCCTATTGGAGTTGGGTGGTAATACCTCTCCCTTTATTAAGTTCAGAATACTGGGCTTTTAAGACACCCCAGTAATACTTAGATCATGTACTTGCTCCACTCCAATGTTCACCCCATTTTCTGTTCAAGTGGGTCTTAACCAACATTCCTTAATTTAGTGCAATCCACCAATTCTTCATTAATATTCCATTGTCTCCTTTTTTCTATCGTAAGGTACTCCACTATGGGCCCTTTTCTGCAAAAACCACAACCTTCTCTATGAGTAAAAAATAGTAGAACAAAAGTACTGAGCATAGATATGCACACAGGGTGTGCCTGGTGTCCTTGGGCACACCCTAATGGGAGCACACAAGATGATACACTGCATATAAAAATGCCAATATGAATCTAGCCTTAAGATTTTTTTTCTTTAGGGTGACACACTAATGAAATGGCTTGCACACACCTATAGGACTGAGGCCAGTAACATAGGTGTTCCTTCTGGGGGCTTGTCCTGAAACAGCATCATTCATTGTTTTTGATGGATACTTTCTACTTTGACAGTTGGTGCCACAGGAAAACAATAGGAAGAAATGTTTCTCCCATGCACCTCACTGGACTAATAAACTTCAGGTCTTGCTTTGCTTCTTTATATAGCTTTGGGAGGACCTGACAGGGAACTGCTTCATAGTATAGAATACCTTGAAACTTTATGTGAAGCAATAACCACAACAAAATGCATTTTATTGCGGTAACCACTTTTTAAAGTGCTGTTAAATCAATTGAACATGTTTTGCCAGCATTTTTCAATGTCTTTATGTTGCTTTACTGCTGGTTTTGATATGACATGGCCATAAGGATCTTTTGCACCAAGATAAGTGGAGCCAGAGGCTAAGAAAACATATATATTTATAAGGTGGTTAAGCTCCAAATCACGTTTGCCAGATCTCTGTATTGTCTCATTAGATAAGTCTCTAGTAAGTTTGCTTTGTGACTGCATCTTCTAAATTCTCTAAAATCAAACATTTATTGATCAAATAAAAAATGGCACCGAAATTGAAAAGCAAATCAGCAGTAAATAAGTATATTCTGTGTCAGATTAAATTAACTCTGAGAATAATTTGTTTGAAAACCATTCTTAACCATAACTGATGTTGATAGGTAGATACTTTAGGCAGTGGATCTTGACTCTAGAACATATAAACTAGTGAAGGATGCACAATTCAATTATATAAAAAGAAATTCTCATTACATTTTTAAAAATAAGTTTATTTACTTTTAAATGATGCTTTAAATTATATGGTACTTTTTTTTTTTTTTCAAAAGCTTTACCGTTCTGAATTAAATTATATTATGACTACTTTGTTCATCCTTGATTTGCTTTGATCTGTTATTCCTTTCCTGTCCATAGTTAAACTCTTTATAACTCACTTTCTTACCTAGTTCTTCCTTATAAACATCCATATTCGCTATGGGAATACTGTGTTTAGTAAATAAGGAGTTGAAAATCAGAGCATATCATACTGAGATAATTCCCATTCAGCAGGCCCATACAGCAAGAAGCTCCTCCTCCCGAGCCACCATGTGACATCAACTCTCGAGGAAGGGCCTCCCACTGAGCTCCAATCAGTTTAGTCTGGCACTGACCTTAACTATCTACATCACTGGATTTACATCTCAGGAGTCTATAGTCACAGAATGCTTGACACCTTAGCCCACAAAACTGGCTACACCCCTTTAGAACAAATAATCGCAGGCTAATTGACTAGATCAGTGATGCCCAACTTATGGCCCACGGGCCATGTCTGACCTGCAATGTGGTGCTATCCGGCCATTGAAGTTCCTGTCCACAGCACAGGAAATTGGCAACAGTTGGGAGGACCTGGTCAGCTTATCACTGAACAACATGTTAGTTCAGTAATACGCTGTTTGCAGTATCTCACAATTAGGTGGAACGCTTCCCCGCATTGTTAAGACCCTTACTTCCGGGTTCATTATGTGTTGAAATGCATATGGGTATCACTGGACTACGTAAATTATGCAGAGAGCTGAAGTGCTTTATCTGTGTGACCTGATAACTAGGAAATTTAAATATCAGGTTCAACATTTAAATAATAAAATTACTTCTTAGTTAGAGTTTATCCTCCTAATCTAGGGATGGCAAACCTGACAGTTTTTAGGCCAGATCCGCAGCCTACACTGAAGGAGCGCTCACTCGCTGAGGAGTTCTCCTTCCCCAACGCAAGCACACTCCTCCCCCAATGCAGACATGATGACGTCACACATCAGCACTTCGGGGGATGGCGCTGGCGAGTGACATCACCTTTTTGGCACTTGGTGCCAAAGAGGTTTGTCACCACTGTCCTAATCCCTTTAAGTTTAAGCCTTAAAGCGACACGAATTTTCGTGCAAAATTTAATAAACTCGAGAAAGCTCACTTTCGTTTTTCTGAGTTTATCCTGAGAATATCTTGGTTGTTCATGCGGTAAAAAAAAAAAATCACTCGATATTCCACGACTGAGGGGGTTATTCACTAAAGTCCAAACTGTTGCGTAAAGGTGTGAATTCGCCAACTTAAGACAGTCGCAACAGACTGCTACTGTCGCAGTCTCATCTTTATAATGAGAATATTGTCGCAGTTGCAACTTTACTATGCAAAATTGTCGCAGTACCAACTTAAATAATTGTCGTGGACATTACCATACATTGGGGAAATTGTCACGGTCGTGGATTTTCTATGGGAATCTGCTGTTTGAGAACTCGACAGTGGAACTGGCACCTTAGTAAATAACCCCCTGAAACTTTTCAATTTACATTACTTATATATTTACTTATATAATTGACATATACTTTACATCAAAAAAATCGAGATAAAAAAAGTTTCTGCCAGTAAATATTGATTAAAAAAAATCTTACAATATTTACCGTGAGAAACTTCCGGGATCTCATGGGAATAAACTCGGAAAAATGAAATTGGGATTTTCTGAGTTTATTAAATTTCACCCTAAACCCTCATGATGATCAAATAATATTGAATGTATTTGATATTTTAAAGCCTTTAGTTATAAGGCAATATGATTTATAGTTATAATGCAGTTACACATTAATTTTGTAACCTGTAAAAAAAAAATTCCAATTTTGCTCCTGTGATTCCCACCCCTTTCTCCCTGTAGGGTCCATTTGCTTTGCATACTGTCTAATAAACTGCAAAACGTGTGTCCGTATGACTTATTGAAAATGTGCAGTAAAGTGCATGCAATATTTATAAAACAATTCAGTTATAAGCATGAGTGACAAAGAACCACATACTTTGCACATATTCATTCAGTTGGTTTAAGTGCTCCTTTAAAAGGTCAGCTATTTAGCTTTGCAAATTGGGCTTTCTGGGTCACTTCCTGAATATGTATTATCTAAAGCATCATAGAAAACAATGGGACTGGGTGGGGTCTGTTTAATAACATGGCAGCAATTACTAAAGATGAAAACAGACAAAGTAACACAATGAATCCAACTTCAAAGGTTACATTCTGACTAGTGTTGTATTTAAATAACTACAATGCCAATCCACATGGGAATTATTATTATTTTAGTGCTACTGGTCCTTTAAGTGAACAATTGGACTAACACACATGAGCAGTCTAACAACCAATCAACATGTTGCAGGTGTTCACTCTCATTGAATGTTGGCTGCCTTCAGGTTGCTGATATTTTTAGAATTCTAATTGGAATTTTAAGTGCATCCGGGACTCTGAACGAGCATGTGAAAGATGCTGACACTAATAAACAGCTATGGAATCAGTGGCATACCTACAGGCAGAGGCGGCTCTGGCCCTATTGGCACCCTAGGCGCCCTCCCATCCCGCGCCGCCCCCCACACCCTCCCTCTCCTGCGCCACCCCCACTCACCTCCAACACCGCCGTCCAGCCGAGTGTGAACTTTAGATCTACCAATTGGCAGCCGCGGCTGAAAACTGGGAGATTTAAAGTTGAGCCACGGCTGCACATAACCTCCCAGCCGGCCGGCACTCTAAAAAAAAAAAAATGCTAGGGGAGCCCCCCTGGGCAGGCGGTGCCCCTAGCATTTGCCTACTCTGACTAATGGCAGAACCGACACTGCCTGCAGGGGTCACAGCAGTCTCTGTGGCAACCGGTGCCAATGCTCCAGGGGGCCCGGCCACCTCCGCTGCAATCTCTGTGCAGATCATGCACCGGGGCCTGTCTCCCCGATGTTCCGCCCTTGTATGATATATTAAGGAGGTGATATCATAAAAACTCAACCTGGTATATAATATTATTGTACAAAAGACAGATTGTTTTGAGATAACTATTCAGATGGTTATTATAACTAACACTTGGGCAACTGGCTCTTTTTTAATGTCCGGCAGAACTGATCATTTATTATGATAGCTCTGTGGTACATTACAACTTTTACTAGTAGTCTGTGGGCTCAAGATGCCTCAGACATACACTGGGTAACAGTGCCTACAAATCTGCCTGCATCTGTGTTAGTGTGGGTTACTCTAATTATCTTGCTAACCTGCAACTAAACTAGGTCCTTCATTTTAGGACCACTTACTTGCTTTTGCTCATCTTGCAGGAGATCTGATCCTTGACCCTTCTAGGGTTAGAAAGTGAGATCCAGCTCTTCTTTAGCTACTACCTAATGAACACCAGGTAATGTGTTCCTGCTGCAGACTAGCCTTTGCTGAGACACCCTGTGTTTCCTACTGCTAAGAAAATGCTGTAAACCTCACAGCAGGTGCACTGTTTCCAGTAAGCAGGTGCCCATACATAGATTTGTTGCCAGGCTTTATGGGATTTGTTCACCGAGGACTTTGGATCTGCCTGGAGTACAGTGTTACACACATTTATTCAGACTACAGCCAGACATGGCAAGATTATACAACATTTACAAGGTAAAATGATATAACTGGGAAGAAAATCGTAGCGTTCAGGCCTTCGCATGAGTGCAGATTTTCTTTTCAAATGAAAGGAATAAGATATTAAAAGTGAAAAGAAAAACAGGAAACCTAAATTTGGAGAGAGAAGAAAAGTAAAAATGAAGTGAAATTAACTGATGTGGAGAATGTGGATGTTCCAAAGTGAAGGTGATATTGACACCTGTAGCTCCCTTTCACCTCTCAAAAATATATGACATTTTCCTAAAGGTTGTGTGTTTTCAGTTTGTATTAATGGCTTCCGTGAGTTAAAAAACATTTGTATTATTCTGAATTCTGGCCCTGATTTGACAGCTTTTTAAAGTTGTTGTAGGGGCCTTCTTCCCCTTTGAATACTGGGAAGTTAAGTCCTAAAGAAGTAGGCTAAACCATGTTGCCGTTTTACAAAGTGGGAGACAGGGATATATTGAAATATATGTTACTATGCAAGATTGAGGGCCTTATTGACTAAAGCCCTTGAATAGTTGCATATAGCTCTTAATTTGCATTTGATCACTAATTCCCCATGTTCGCTTATAGAGCAAACTTTGCGATGTGGTGAATACGTTTCTAATTGGGCAACTACAATAGTCATGATCTTACAGAGCTCTGCACATTACAGCGTGTGCACAGTTACTTCTACTACTGACTAAGCGACAGAGTGTGTTGAAGGAGGTAATATGACTAGGCTTACTGCTCCGAATGCACCCATTTGACTTTGCCACATCAGAGTGGTGAATTGGGGGGTTGATGGCAGGGCTCCAGTGTGGCATAAGGTGACTATTTCATCAAAAGTGACAATGGTGACTGTGACTAAATTAGTCTGAAACATAACATGAACTAGGGACAAGGTGACATAGAAATAAAATACAGTTAGTGGGATATGGTGAGGATGACTTCACTGTACTTCTCTGGGGGAATTCACATTACTCCGCATGACTTCACATCCTACTTCTATTCAGCTGACTTTGCCACACTACACATGTGACTGCACCTGGAGCAGTCCGCTTGTTTGACAAATATATCCACAGCTTCATCAATGAGGAGAACTGAATTTGTGACTTATTTGGTGATGTGACTTGAATTGTAGCAAAGTGAATTTGACAGGTGAATTCATCCTTTAGTCAATAAGGACCTTAGTGTTTTATTAGTGTCCAGATTTAAAACATTTATTATAATACTTTTGATTTAATAAAGTGCCAATTCTGAACTAGTTCATGGGCACTGCTGGACAAAAGACAATGAACTTCCAAGTTATATTGTACATACATTCTTCTCTACTTCTCATCTCATGATGTCATGTCGTATTCATGTCATCTTCATTATGCTTGTAATCAACGGTTTTCCTTAAAGAATAATAAAAAGTATAAAATTATTCTGTGGGATTACACATTTTGGAGTCTGAAACCAAGAAATTTGCCAATCATACAGAAATATCTGCAGAAATCTGATCATTAACTGCATTTACTTCATCAATTTATAATCGTGAACAGTGGCCTTCATAATAAAAATAGCCTAAGGAAATATGCCTGATATAATTTGTTTATAACCTTTCTTGTTAAAAACGCACAACTATTGAACGCATTTGGAAATCCACATTTTTTTTCCCCCATTAATGACATCACAATACAGGTAATAATTCAGTATTGACATTTACAGACACAACCCTAAGAAGATATTATAAGAATTACTTTTTTTATGGCAACGGTCACAGTTATTTAAATCTATTTTTTTTTTTAGCCTACCTTTTTACATGTGGCAATTAATTAACAAGAACGTTTATTGGGAATGAACAATATATAAAAGGACATTTAATGACCTTTTCATTTAAGAGCTAACCTTGAAAGGAAAGAAATAATTTTGTATTGACTTTGTTTTCATTGTTTTTTTGTATGTTTGTGTACACCGTAGTGAATGTCTAAGATATATATATATAGCTAAAATATTTTATAAGGCCATGGTATTGATGTTGCCATATAATAATATGAAATTATGTAGATGCCAGCAACTATTTCTAAATGTAAACTATAACATTAATAAACATAAATTATCACCCATATAAAAAGAGGCCTCTAATCATATCAAATACTATGGTATATGGGTCATTACTAAAAGTTATAAAAGGGCACACTGTCCAGAAATGGTTTTCAGTATGTTAACACTATACATTTTAACACAATTTTATTTATCTCTTATAGTTTCTATAGATTTGGTTTTTGCCACTCCAGCTTTTGTGCCTGAGCCACTCTCCTTAATGAAACAGTCCAGCCTCAGTCAGTTATTTGGTCATCTCCAGTCCCCTTTTAAATACATGATTTTTGCAGTACAAATTTGCTACTCGTTTTTAGCAGTTTCTAATTTGATAGCTACATTCTTACAGAAGCCCCTCCTCTCTCATCATGTTTCAAATCATGTGCCAATGGCTTGATCCAAAGGCTCAGAGCCAGCATGTGTCTATATAGGCAGCTACGTCAGTAAGGCGCCTCACTCCTAATAAGGCACATAGGAACGGAGGAATCAAGAGAATTAACTGTAATTGAGAACAGTTAATGTTGATTTCGACACTTGTTATTTCACTTTGCATGAAAATATAAGTCATGCAGTGTTTCAGTTCACTATATAATTTAGTCTGTGTTCATTTGTTCAAAGGGGATGTGGTTAGTTAGTGAGTGTGGTCTAAGGTACCAAACATTCCGTGCCTATAGGCTACTGAGATGTACTGTAAATCCAACACTGCACATGCTTGACGATTCTGAAAAAACACAGAAAGAAGCAGGTGGGCAGTAGTTCTCTGATTGGTTACTCAGAATTCTCAAGCCTTTTAGTTAAATCCCTGGCTTAAGATCCCAAACTAAAACTTCCACAGTTATAGTTACCTATGGGTTGGTTGCTCATGATACCAGCGGTCATGAATTGAGAGGGTTATTGGCTAAAGTCTGAATTGTTGCATAAAGGTATGAATTTGCCAGCTCAACACAGTCGCAATAGACTGTGAATATTGTTGCTATCGTGACTTTACTATAGAAATATTGTCACAGTCGAACCTTAAAAATTGTCAAAGTCGTGACTTTACAAAGCGAAATTTATCAGAGTTACAGATTTGCTATGGGAATCCACTGTTTGAGAATTCGACAGTTGATTTCTCACTTTAGTCAATAACCCCTTCAGTTACCTTATGCATATTAGCAACAGGGCAGAGCACAACTTCCAGAGTTGGGCAGAAATATGGGGGTAAAGGGATAATTCCAAAGCTATTTACAGTAGAATGGAAGAAATCAAACATTGCTATCACAATAGTAGAAAAAGGGGCTAAAAATAACAAGTAATCATAATTGCGATTTGTCTAATGCAATGATGCCCAACCTATGGCCCGCGGGCCATATCAGGCCCATGACGCGGTGCTATCTGGCCCACAGTCCAAATTCCAAAGTCCAAATTTTTGCATATAAGTGTGAATTCGCCAGCTAAAGACAGTCGCAATAGACTGCTACTGTCACAGCCACATCTTTATAATGAAAATATTGTCGCAATCGCGACTTTACTATGGAAAATTGTCACAATTGTAACTTTAAAATTTGTCGCGACTTTGAAGTGGCCCGTGACACACATGTCGGAAATTTATATGGCCCCCCAGGCAGACAAAGGTTGGGATGATAACTGATTTTTGTGTGTAAAAAACTACACAAAACTGGAATTCTTAATGCTTTCAACACAAATGTGTAACTGTTTCACTTACACGCCGGGTTCAGGCAAGAATTCATTTTACTTTACAAATAAGTCTTAAACATTTCATACATCAGTTGTGCTTGGAAAAATGATTTGCGCAAAATTACAAATACATACGCAAGAGGGTTAAAAATTTTCATGATTACTACATCGGTATGAATGGTGGAAAAGTAATTGTGTTCTTTTTACAGCCATTTAATACATTTCCCCCAATACCTCTTAAAACTTGTTTGGAAATAAACTACATGTACCATATGGAAATAATGTACTGTTTTCTGAAAATTTAAAAAATAAAATAAATAACTGTACAGTTCTTTCATCATTAAAAACCTAATAACAGAAAAGAATCTATTGAACTTTCCTGTAAAGAACCACAAGCCAGTACTTTGCAAAACGATTAATTATATTCGCAAAATACTGTATATTTGTAATGTAAAGGCAATATTATCTGTACGGCATTTACCAACCTATCCTGTTATAAAATAGCCATAATTCTAATTAATAGTGATAACTATTACAAAAAACAACAACAATTATTCCATAGTAGTTTATATTATTATTTTGTACAGCTCATTAATCCTGTGGACTGAAGATCTTCTTACTCAACGCCGACCTGTGTGAGTTTTTCCATACTTGTCCTATGCAATCTGATTGCCAATCCATGTGTTCAGAACATTTGGCAATTTAGCATCTGTTCTGAATGGAATTTTACTGAATGGATTCCTGGGAGTCGCACGTGTGAGCTCTAGGAAATACATACAAAATATACGAATAAATAATAAAGTAGAGCTCATGAGAAAAAGAAAACACCTAATATTAGGCTATTATAATTTTATAGGCATGAAAAAATTCCGTATACATTTTTTTTTTTTAACTACAATTTTTCTCCCAGTCATTGGACAAAGTTCTGAAAGAAGATCTACAGTGCTTGATGTGAGTTGTAAAAAGAGAAGAGATAGCGAGTGCCTTATGTAACACAGAATGTACAACTTTTAGCCACATCTCTTTCACGCCATTGCTTCACCTCACCATGTCCATGTCCGCTGCTTACAGTGGTTAGATCCCATTACTATTACATAGTTCCCCAGTACCAAAAGAGGGGATTATTCACTAAGGTGCAAATTCGACTGTCGAATTCGCAAACAGTGGATTCCCATAGCAAATCCATGACAATTTCCCCGTTATAAAGTCGTGACAATTTTCCCATTATAAAGTCGCGACAATTTTCCCATTATAAAGTCACGACTGTGACAATATTCTCATTATAAAAACACAACTGCGACAGTAGCAGCCTATTGAGACTGTCTTAATCTGGCGAATTCGCACCTATACGCAACAATTCGGACTTTAGTGAACCCCCAGAAAGTCCAACTCACAGCTCTAGCCCCAGTTCCATTGGAAAGTTCCATTAACTGCAAAATGTGCCACTTACAATTCCGGTGTTATTTCAATATGCCATGTACTGTATGTGTCAGCTACTTGTTATCTACCCTATGACATTATAAAGTACAAGATACTGTGCTAGTACTATTACAACGGTTACTGCCCAGTATACCCAGGTACATTGCATAAATGAATGGTGGGCTCTCAAGAAATATAAACAGTAGGGTGCATGAACATGGGCATTTATTTAAAGGACCAGTAAGACCCAAAAAAAAAAAGTCCATTTGGAATGGAACAGCAGTTATTCAAATATAGAATTTTAAAAATGTTATCTTTGAAGTTAAATTCTTACATTTTATTGCTGTCTGTCTATTTTTATCTTTACTGATAGCAGCCATGTTGTTAAACAGACCTCATCCAGAACTATTGTTTTCTTTGGTGCTTTATATAAAGCATATACTGGACTCGTGCTGTAAAGTCAGATTTTTTAAATGGAATTATAAAATATATTACTTTTATAACAATGTTGGTATTTTCACACACACACACACATATATATATATATATATATATATATATATATATATATATATATATAGTGTGTTCTTTATCATGACCCGCAGTTATATATGAATATATTAGTCTATTATTATCAAAATGTATGTTGCAATAGTGGCAATATTTCAGGTGGATACATTAAATTGTGTAATTTCATTTAGGACCTGAAGAGGGTTTAAATGGAGGGAAAGTGTTTAGTCCTGGGACTCCACCGGTTTGTGGCAGGACCCTCCTGCTTATTCTTAGACAGAAGCCATATTGAAGTGAAAGACAGCACTAGCTAGCTGGGAAGCTTTTACCCCAACAAGGACCGGCAGTGGGTTAGTTACCCAGCTAATTACTGACACCTACCATAGGGATTCAGAGTTAGGGAATAGGGCAGTGGTGGTGAACCTTTTCTGAGTGCCAATTAGTGACATCACTGATCAGTGCCTTCCCCCACAGTGCAAGCACTGATAAGTGACATCAATGTGCCGGCATCAGGATATCAACTTAGATCTTCCTGTCATAAGCACTCCTTCAGTGAAGGCTGCGGATCCGACCTGAAAATTGTCAGGATGGGTCCGCGGGCTATGTGCTCATGCGCTCGCTTACCAGGGGGTTGAGATTTAGGACAGCGATGGCAATGACATGCATGTGTACAGAGAGTGCTCTGAATGCCCTCTGTGACATGCGTGCCATAGGTTTGCCACTGCTGGAATTGGGCATAAAGAATTTCAGAAGGAAATCAGCCCACAAATTCCTGCCAAGAGAGTGACAAACAGATCCAAGTCTCCAGAGTCAGTGAATTGAGATTCTGACTCATTTAAAGAGTAATTATAACTTACTCATTGCTGCAACTGTAAGATACATCTTGTAATTCTATCTGAAGTGTAATGTCTGTGAAACTTTAAGTGCATCCAACCCAGGTTCAAATAATTATCCTGAACCAAGTTATTTGATGTGTGCTACTGTGAGTGTAACCCACTGAAATTAGAAGTGTAAAAATCCGGATCATTAACTGCATCGTTTGGCTGCATATTACCTGTGTTCTATGCAGGGGCAGTCCTGGCCATACTGGCGCCCTGGGCTTCCCACTCCCTTGCCTCCCCTGCCTTGTGATACCCCGCGCCAACCCCCCCCCCCCCCCTTACTCAGCACCCTGCACTCACCTCCAACAGCATTCCAGCGACGCACCTCCTCTGATGAGGTAAGCTGAATGCGACGGCCCACCTTAGATGTTCGGGTCTTGCCGGCAGCTGCCGAATACAGCCGACAAGACCCGAAGCAGTAAGGAGCGCCGCCGCATTCAACTTACCTCATCAGAGGAGGTGCGTCACTGGAATCCTGTTGGAGGTGAGTGGAGGGCGAGGGGCAAGGGGGGGTGTCGCGAGGCAGGGGGGCGCTGTGGGGGGGAGGTCGTCAAGTTTAGAGATGGGCGATGTGGGCGACAGCGCCCCTCAGATAGGGCCGTCGCCCACATCGCCCATAGGTAGAACTGGCCCTGGTTCTATGAATAAAACCCATACTACCCGTGTTCTATGAATAAAACCCATACTA
>WMED01018645.1:0-12642 GCA_019650415.1 Pipa parva | reverse complement strand
GCTACTAATGTAAAGCATGGCTACTAATGTAAAGTATATTACTAATGTAAAGTATGGCTATTAAAGTAAAGCATGGCTACCTTTCCATCGAAAAACTCGATCGAAACGTTTCGGTCGGTAAATATCAAAAATAAATCTTGCGATATTTACCGCAAGAACAGCCGAGATGTTCTTGGGATAAACTCAGAAACTTGAGTTTTTCCGAGTTTATTAAATTACGCCCTTATAACAGTCTGAGCACAATACAGTCGCCAGACTTGGTACTGGTATTAACTACTTTCTAATCCAGACATTGGATAAACTGCTTGGGGTGTAATCTATTAGTATCTCACCATGGGATATATTAAACCATTTATAGCAACAGGCCCTATTTAAGCCTCAACCTAATAGTGGAAGGACCACTGATAAAACAGCAGTATATACTGGATAAAGCCTAGAAGTGTGCAGATGCTCAGAGTGAAACTGGGCTCCACATGTGTGCAGTTTACAGGAGATTCAGCACCCGTCAGGAAAGCATTGATCATATACTGTATGTGCACAGAACATTTCCTAAACTAGATTAATAACAGCAACATCGGTAGGACTTGCCAGAGCTGGACTTTAGTTCCCCTTTAATAGGCTAGGTTTAAACATTGTCGTGCCTAATAGATATGGGCAATATTCACTTCTTTATACAAATATACACTGTTGAATTGAATTCATATCCCATCACAGATAAACTAACCTTTTTAAATCCTTCATTCATAAATGTATCACCTCCAGGAACCTCCATACTTAAAATGTGCAGACCGCGTTGAATTGCTTCTCTGTAGTGGAAGCAAAAGTTAACATTGACCAAACAATACAATTTATCAATGGAAACACAGTCATTCGGATTGGAAAAAGATACACGTCCATTAATTCAACCCCTTCTCATAAAGCTCTCGACAGTCTACAGCAGTGTTTCCCAAAGTTGGTTTGTTTGTGGCCCAGTTATTTTTGTGCTTTCTCCTTCGTGACCCGGCACAAAGGATAAGCACAAAAATAACCGGGCCACAAGAGCGCCGCTCATGAATATTCATGAGCGGCGCTCGTGACCCGGCATTGCATTTTGGTGGCCGCGGGTCGCGACCCGGCATTTGGGAAACACTGGTCTACAATATTGCTGGTCCAGAATCAATCAGACAAGGTAAATACCAAAAATATATATAAAAATGTATATATATATTTATTATAAATATAAAGATTTTTTTAACTATATGCACCCCCAGTGTATTTACTCCTATTAAAAAATAATAATAATAATTATTAAAACAAATAATACAGTATGTTTGAATTAAAGCCATACTAATCCAAATGGCAAATTTCTTTTTCTGGGTTTTCTGGCCATTTAAGCTTCTTTTCTCCAATATATAAGAGAAGCGGTTCCAGTACATACCATGGAGGTACACATCGATTGCCATCGATAAATACTTACATGCCCAAACAAACTGTATTAGTTCATACAGCAGCTTGTTATGTGGCACTGTGCCAAACCTTATAGACATTTAAATCAGCGATGGCTAACCTATGATACCTGTGTTAGAGAGGATACGCCAAGGTGCTTTTGTTGTTGCATCATGGCGCTGTTCTTGTTGCACTCTCATGTGTTCCCATAGCAAAATCTGCGACCGCGACAATTTCCCATAGCATAACCACAATAATTTCCCATATTATAACTGCGACAATTGTCAAAACTGCATCAATTTCCGACTGTAATTCCGCAACAACTTTTCATTGTAATTCCATGACAATTTGCCATTGTAACTGGGCGACAATTTGCCATTGTAACTGGGCGACAATTTGCCATTGTAACTGGGCGACAATTTGCCATTGTAATTCCGCGATAATTTCCCACTGTAATTCCACAACAATTTTCCATTGTAATTCCATGACAATTTGCCATTGTAACTGGGCGACAATTTGCCATTGTAACTCCGCGACAATTTGCCATTGTAACTCCGCGACAATTTGCCATTGTAAATCTGCGACAATCTTTCTGTCATAAAGCTGCAACTGCAACAGAATCTTGACACACAGAGCTCTAAAGGTTAGCCATCACTGATCTAAATAAACCATATCCACTGCAATACTCTCCTACTAACCAGTTCCTCATAATCAGCAAAAAATTGTCTTTCTTAAATCTATGCTGTCTGCAACCGATTCCTCCATAAAACAATGAGTCATCTTCTATCATCCACTATCTTTCCTAGCACAGATGTCAAGCCGACAGGTCTATAGCTTCCTAATTTCTGGTTCTTACTAAGACCATAAAAAACAATGGGTGGAAACACTTGCGCTATGGGTGCAGTCACTTATACTAAACCAGAAGATCACAGGGAATGCGGGTTTCAATTATTTTTTGGGGAGTTTTTAATCCTTTTATCTTTAAACAAAGTCCAGCTGAAATTTGAAATCCACATACTGAAGGATGATGGTTCCTTCACGGTTGTTTATAAAATGTCAGTGTATTTTTACCATAACTCTCTGAAGGTGTAAGTAAATTTCTGTACTAGAAGATTTTGTTCTTATTCTCCACTAAATTCCAGCGCATTTTCCCCACTATTTGAGGATTCTTCCCAATATCACCTGCCTTCCTTCAATGAACTTGACTGTGAAGCTTGATTATGAAGATTCTTCTAATACAGAACTTTTTTCTCATACATTATATGTAATATTTTTAATTACTTAAAAAATAGTAGCGTAACAATATGTCAGTATTATTATCACTCTTATCAAGTGCTGATCTCCTGATGAAGTTGCGACATGAGGCAACGAAACGCGTAGGGATTCAAAGACTGGACAATTTTCATTATATGCTGTTTACTTAATGCTGTTTGTGAGTATAATATATACTTTCATTTTTGTATAAATAAATACAATTTTAAGCTATGAAGCTCCTTTCTGTTTTAATTGGGCTTTGATCGTGTGCGCCTGCGTTCCTGGTTGGATTCGCCTGCATATTGATTTGTACCACAGTGGATTTCTAAGCTACAAAAATCATATATCGCTGCTGCATCTGGTGAGCCTCTCCATTAATATCAGCTCCTCACTGTTTGACACACACAAGAGGGTGATTTTTATTCCGCTCGTCACCTCTATCATTGGATTTTAGAAGGCTTTCACTATCTTTTTATTGAGTTATTTATGATAAGACACTTGGGTGTCTTTTTGTTTTGTTGCGCTTTTTTCTGTTTCTAGTTACGTCACATTTTTGTTCTGTATCTTGGGTTAACCCAGGAAAGCATTCTCTGATAATCCACCTGAAACACTTTTTATTCTGGAAGCATTTAGACATTGGTCGCTCAATTGTAAATATCAAGGAAAATAAGAAATGAAGTATTTGTAAGACAGCTTAGTCTTGTTTACCTGTCCTCCGTTAGCTTCAGAATGGTGGTGGCACGAGATGAGAACACAATAAATGACATCCTCAGCATGGGACTATTGGAGAGTGGAGTAACATGGGAAATAACGATAAAATAAACAGAAAGTGAGAAAAAAGTCTCTTCCCATAAACTGTAGAAAATGGCCTAGTTCTACAGGCTTAATTAATATATGATGCGGCAGTTCCTTCAGCTGTGTTGTATTTGCAATGAACTGAAGCACATGTTCTGATGGGTTGCCCAGATTAGCTGTATGTGTGTATACTCGATTCTATACAGAACATCTTGTCTTATAATTCAAAATATTGATATACAAACAGCAAATGTAGTACAGCTGAGGAAGGGGTGCCTTGTGATTAAATAACCTCAAATATACAGATCAAAACAGATTCAAAATATAAACTGGTAGGTGAGAAGGTGAGATCAACACATTTGATAATGGGGGGGGAAGAGAGTGAAAGTCCCACTCCCCCCACAAAATGGGGCTCATTTGGAGTAGTTCTAATCTTTGGATTCGCCCCTCTGTCCTGTCCCATCTGCCTAATGCCATGTCATGTGACATCATGACTCCGCTTCTCCTTGGAGTTGCCTCTGTGAACGCTCTTGGTAATAAAATGCAAATAAGAAAAACAAAGTATTTCTGAGATGTTATTATCGTCTAAACTCCTCAATGATCACAATCTACTTTCATTTTTGTTACTTAAGATACTGAATTTGTTATTTAAGTGTATTTGATTTTATTAATCCTAAATCTCCATCAAAAAGCAATTCAAATCAGTTATATTCTGGATAAAATTGACACAGTAACAAAGATTGTCAATGTAAAATGTCACTAGACCTTTTTTCAAAATTCAATCGAAAAAATGTTACAGCACTGGATTGCTTAATAAATATTATTCCTCTAACCCAGTGGTTCTCAACCTTTTTATTGCCGTGACCCTTTAATATAATTCCCCATGATTTGGTGACCCCCATTTATTAATTATTATTGGGCAATCCCATTTAATCCTTATATTTCCAATGGTCTTAGACGACCCCAGGCAAATCATCATTCGACCCCAAATGGGGTCGCAACCCACAGGTTGAGAACCGCTGCTCTAACCCTTTAAACTCATGCAGCTACAACATGGAAAGATTACCCATAAAGTGTACTTAAAATGCTTGGTGTACATATACATTGGCTTCTATTATATATTCATTCGTATTATATCTTATCATAATTATGTCAGCTCACTCCCACAGAGAAAGATATCTGAACGAGGGAGAACAAAAACACTAAGGGGGAATTCACGAAGCTCTGAAGTGAGGTGCGTAGTGTTCGCCTCACTTCGGAACAACTGACATGCACATGTTGATGTCCTGCACGCGGACATTATCATGCGCATAAAAGGGATTCCCCTCCTGGCGAAGAGAATTGAGTACTCTCGCCGGGAGCGGAATCCCTTTAATGCGAATGATGATGTCCACGTGCAGAACATCAGCATGCGCATTTCAGTTGTTCCGAAGTGAGGAGAACACTACGCACCTCATTTCGGAGCTTCATGAATTCCCCCCTAAAAATCTTTCAAAAAAAGAATGGGACACAATTGTCATCATTCTACAGGACATTGCAATTATAAAAACGACAAGAAAAATGTCAGTAAATGAGTCGTTTTTATTATATCTGTGTTTAAATAGAAATAAATAAGCAGCACTGAAAAGAAAGTCTTTTAAATCTGCAGTGAAAATGTGCATTTATATGTGAAAGAATTCCTTTAACAAAAATAATGCGCACCTTATAAATTTTTCAGCAAGGCTTTCCACAAATGAATAGATTTCAGTCCAGTGGTTTTTGACGCTGCCAGACCTACAGAGGCAGAGAAAGTATTTAGGCAATTGAAGTGCAACTATTAAATGTGCGGCATGATGACATTTTACTACATTTTGAGACAACACATATGAGACAACACATAACCTAATTCAAAGATTACATCTAATTTTGAATGATTTGATTATTAGTATTATTTTACAGAAGTTTATACTAAGCATAATAACTGTGCAACCTTATGAATGACAACTTGTTTAACAAATTCATTAAACGAAACTGTGTATGAAAACTCAGCGAACTTGTGGTTTGGATTGAATCTCGTCTTCACTAAACATTTTTCATTTTTGTAAAATCTAGTTCCTCTATGACTCCTTATTGACCCAGATAAAAACAATTAGGGAGTCATATCAGAATGTGTTCCCATTCATTGTTTTTAGGAATCAATTGTAAATTAAACACCGAGTTACAAAGCCAAAGTGACTCACTGTAAACAAATTTATTTGATTTATAATGCCAAACCACCAGGAAAAAAATAGTTTGAAAGCCAAGTATCCAGTTATGAAGCCAAGTCATCAGAGACAACCCTAGTTAACCTTGATTTCTTCAGCACTGCCTCAAAAGAGTGGGGGTAGTGTCTATTGAACAATTTTTCTTTTTAACAATGTAATTAACTGCAGGGGTCCCCACACACTGAACCATTGCAGGGGGGATATGAACTATTGGATGAAATCCATTCTTTCAATGCTGGTAATTACGTCATACAAGTTTCGAGTAAATGTAGATGACCCTCTTTCCAGTTAATATAGTTGTGAGGGCCCTACCTCAGATCTATCACCCCAGAGGCAAATAGGGAACTAGTGATAAAAATATGGGGGAGAAATAAATTCACTTTACATGACCTACCCCAGGAGATGTACATTGAGAGGAAAAACCTAGGGTAAAGCTTTCACTTTTAGAAAAATAAACCTTCCTAACTTGGAACCAGATGGTGAAGACCTCTTCCTGTGGTACAATTCCCCCACCCACTGCACTCAGTAGATGTTTGGAGCCCGGTTCCCCCGAAAGGTTGGCTTTATAAATGTATGTGTGACGTCTAGCTATTTTGTTGCTGGGGACTTAGCTTTTAACTAATTTATTGGAGGCAATTTAGTGGAGGCTCAGGTTTGTAACTTGACACATATCAAAGCAGTTTGGATATTTTCCCAAATTTTTAGACCATATTCACAAGCCTTTTTATGAACTGAAAGACAGTAAAGTGCGTACAGTCTCCAAATCATACCTGCTCATTTTGCTCCATTTATAAATTAGTAACAGCACAAAAACACTGACTTCATGTTGGCTATGACTCCATTAGAAAAGAAACGTAATTTATTTTAGTCTAACTTAACAGGGTTACATTAAAACAAGGATTTATCAGAATGAAATATTTTTTTGTAAGATTCAAAAGTCAGAGACTGAATTCAAAGGCTTTGATGAAAAATTCTAAATGTTTGTATCTAGACCATGTGCATTCACGTTCCAAAGTCATTCAAAACAGGTCAAGTGACTGAAGTCACAAGCTCTACAGTTACAGTTACAGTTACAGTCACAAGCTCTACAGTTACAGTTACAGTAAGAGCTACAGTAAGAGTTACAGTTACAGTCACAAGCTCTACAGTTACAGTTACAGTTACAGTAAGAGTTACAGTAAGAGTTACAGTTACAGTCAGAGTTAGTTACAGTAAGAGTTACAGTTACAGTCAGAGTTACAGTTACAGTTACAGTAAGAGTTACAGTAAGAGTTACAGTTACAGTCACAAGCTCTACAGTTACAGTTACAGTAAGAGTTACAGTTACAGTCACAAGAATTGGCAGGATTGGCAGCATTGGCAGGATTGGCAGGATTGGCAGCATTGGCAGCACCTCTCCATCAAAACGTTGGAAAAATCAAGATAGAAAAACTCAGTTAAGAATCGTCCATTACTGTAAAAAGTATCCGATCACGTCTTACTGTTACAAAAGGGACATCGGTCCGTTTTATTTACAATTCTAATGACATGTAAGAAATAATACAGGTGCTCAGGGAGTTGCCAGACTGAGAAACAAATAACTGCAAATCGCAATGTGAAGAATGGGGTGTAAATTGTAATACAAGTAAAGGGAGCGCTAAACTGTTAAAGGGCACCCGTCACCTTAAAACTCTAATACTAATGTAGGTTGTACTAATGAAATAAACATTATGTAAATATATATGTATTAAATAATGTATTTGTGTGCTGTATTTAGTCAGATAGGAGCAGAATGTGGAAAGAAAGAAAAGTCAGGGTGACAGAGAGAAACGCTGTATAAAGGGACATTATTTAATACATTTATATTTACAGAATGTTTATTTCATTAATACAACCTTAATTACTATTAGAGATTTGAGGGACAGGTGCACTTTAAGGCAGTAAGATACACCCCTGTAATTCACTCCTTTGTGTAAAATAAAGATAGGATACTAAACATAAGGATTATTTTTATTTAGTTTATTAAATTTGAACCACACAAAAATCTTCAGAAATGCATTGTTGAATGAAAATTGTCTTCCTAACATTTTCTGACACTTAACTATAGTATCCAGACAATGCTTCAATTATGTTGAAATAAGTTGAAATAAGTTAACCCCCCCCCCCCCCCCCCCCCCCCCCCCCCCCCCTTCCACCCCCCATACACGAACACATTATCAGTCAGACAAAAAATGTACAGGGATGTGCACTTTTTTTGGCAACGTTAATAAAAAAATTGTGGTTTTTGAAAAGCCAGTACAGCAAACATTTTCAGGATAAAACTGCAAAAGGAATTTAGGCTGAAGGAGAAATAAAAAGTAAACATAAGTAAACTGACTCAGTTTCCAAGAACATAAAACCTAAAAGTAAACCTTATGGATACTTAGAGAGGAACTGCAGTCAGATGACATCTTTATATATGCAGTACTATATCTTATATCTATATCTGAGAAGCATTTCTCCCCAGTAGTTGTTTCATGTGACACAGAATGATTGAGTAGGCAGCACTGATAAACTCCTACACCAAGAAATGTGTGTGTGACATGTACTGGCCAGTTTTCTATGAAAAGGTTCCCTCCCCGGACATTTTTGCCCTACTTACTACATGTGCACAAGTCAGCTTTCCCTCTGTAATCTCCTGCATTCCAACTTTATTTATGCGGCCAAAAGGTCAGCGCACTGCTTTAACCAATAGCAGTCAGGCAGCTTTTTCTTCTCATGTTGAATGACTTGCAGAATAGAAAGAGGAGGGGGAGCGGGGGGAGGGGAAAATGTCAGCTCTCAGGAAAACTAATTAAGGGAAACAAGCAGAAAGTATTATTTATTCCCTAAATGGTTTTTTAACTATTTGTGTCAGCAATTGGCTTTGTATAAAGGAGTTTTATATGTATGTGTGCAGATATGTCAGCACTATAGTGCCCCTTTAATATTCGTATGTCAGCTATAGAACTAATTTTATTCTGGATTCATGATGTTTATTTCTAAAGATATTTTTAGAACTATCATTAGACTGAAAATTTCCTTTTGAGAGTTTTAAGTGATAAGCAAAACTTAAAATATTATTTATCTTTCACTAGTAAAAATAATTACCCAAAAGAGAGGTTTTAGACAGTATTGGGTGAAATGTAATAAACTCATCTTTTCAAGTTAATTCATGCAAGATCTCGGCTGTTTCTCACGGTAAATATCTTTTTTTTTTTTCAATCGATATTCACTGATAGAAACTTTTCAATCAGTGGTAGTAGTAATCACATTAGTAGTATGGCCACCTTTGCATTGAAAAATCCAATCGAAAAAACTCGGGTGTGGCTAAATTCTTGTTCTTCCCATACAAGGAAGTTGTTGAGTGGGAGAGGAGATATAGGGGGATATTGAGCTCTGCTGAATTAACAGGTGAGTCAGGAATTTCTTAATCATTATATTGATTGACAATAGGTAAATGGGGCTTTCTTTGTAGCCGAAGTTTAATTAACCTTTAATATTTTTTGGGATGTTTGGTTATTGTAAATTCATGAGTACCCATACAAATTGTCAATGGAGGAGCTTACATGGGGGCAGGAAGGGCATATGGCCCAAACAGGAGAAATCATGCTGCTTTGTAGGCCCCTTTACCCTGTCCCACAGATTTGCTGTATCTATTGATAAAAATCTTCTACCCCTGAAGTGTTATTTCCTATTATCAACTGTGTACAGACGACTGCATCAGACAATGGCAATCAGCAAGCTCAGAATTTGTGGGAGATGTGAGCACTTCTCCTTTCTCCTGGGAAAGTGTGTGCAGTTCATATACTTCACACGGATGCAATTACTTGTGTTATTCTTGCACTTAGTCTGACTTGGCTAGAGCCCCAGTGTGGCACAGATTCCCTTTCTGGACCCAAGTCCATCCTGAGACCAGACGGAGAATCTGGGCCACACTGGGACTCTAACCAATTTGGAGGACTCCTCATGTAAGTCCTCTTGTAGCCCTTAAAAATTCAAGGACCAAAATTGGCCATAAAATTCCTTGATGCGCTGACTAGAGAATGAATAGCAGCTCACTGTAACAGTTTTCCCTAGTGCCAGCATACGGTAAGCACAAGTACTGAACGTACAGGTCCTGAATAGAAAAATTCATAATGAGAGAGAATTCTAAATAAATCAACACCTCCTCGGATTCAACCGGAGAGAAGGAGGAGAAGTGGCCCTTAGCAAATATGTTATCAAAAAGCCAAAAGATGAATCAAAGCATTATCCAAAGAGGTCAAAAACCACATAAAAGCAAATGCAAAGTAACTGCTGTGTGCAACATACTAAAATACAGGTACAGTTTTATACTGGGGTCGCACTGGCTGATCTTCAACTGAGCTGGAAAAATGGTCTCCTCCATTGTTCCCTGTGGGATAACCCACACAGGCTATTGTGCTTTTCAAGATAGAGAATAATGCGCCTAATTATAAAAGCTGAAAATCAGCGAGTGTGACCCCAGTCTAAAACTAACTCCTTTAACAAGGCAAGTCTTCCTTAATTTCATTTTGGGATTTAACTTATCTTAGACTTATAAACAGTTTGTCAACATAAAGAAGAATAAAAATTTCTTTTCAAACGAAACTTTCAGCCTTCATGAGCTGTGATGTTTAAAATGAACCAGAGCACATGATATTTTGTATTTCAGTATTAATTTGTTATAAGGGGAACACTTCCAAAAGGGTGGGGTGGTCTGTTGCTTTCCAGTAATGACCTACTTCTTTTTATATATTGGAATATCTCTCCAAAAAGAGATGATACAACCATAATTCCACTGTACATTAACCTATTACTCCTTCCACTGTACATTAACGTATTACTCCATAATCTCTACAAGTAATGCAGATAAGTGTAGAATCCATCTAGACACATAGTAGGGGGATGGGGTATCAATATAATATTTTCAAGACTTGTTTTTGTCTATGCAAGAAAATTTGCTAAAATTCCCAGGAGTTTTGAAAATCTAATAACACAAAACAGATGGATAAACCACCCTTTTTGTATCAGTGATAATATACCAGTAGAGGAACTTTAGTTGGCTACAATAAGTCAACTTTATGGTAGTACTACTAATGACAGAACCACCGTCACCAGGTTTTCTAGGCTTTGGAGTCTCGGTGCCTCAGGATTAACCAGTGCCAACTCCACTGCGGTAAGAAGAATCCAGCTTCATTCCTGTGTTCTGATAGCAACAGACTTTCCCCAGTTGACTTTAAAACCCTTTCCAGGGGATAGGGAAATGGGACTTTCTTGGTAATGACTTGTAGAGGATTTTACTTCTAACTGGAAGCTTTCAATCCATGTTATGACTTAACTTCTTAACTAGATCCAGGTCTTTTTATGGATGACTCTGGGGGTGACTTAGAACCAGTTATTCATTAACTTTGAAATATGCCCCACCTTTTAACTCATCTATTTTTCTCAGTAGATCCCAATTACATATTGTATCTTGTCCAGTTACTTTACACATTGATCAGGTACATTGCCCTGCTGATGCATATTAAATCTGCTTAGTTAATTTAATAAATAAAGTATAACAAATACCTGCCTAGGGCCCAAGGTACATCCAAAATGATATAACTGTATATTGATATTTTAATTTATAAGGAAAGCGTTTGTTCTTGAATGAGGTATATAAATGCTGAAGGCTTCTTAGTTTTGAGGGGTTTTTTTAACTTAAAGAAATTACAATAAAATATAATTCCAGAAAATATATACCGGACTTGCTTAAACTTTCCAAGGTATGTTTTTTACTTTTGTTATTGAAGAGTTGGTTATCACTTTCCCAAATTAAGTGGAATTAACATATCCCAGGAAATAACTGTCTCTTGAAACCCAGCCCAGAAATTGGAACGGCAGAAAATAGAATTCCATGTGGTAGGAATGGAGAAAACTTGGGAGAATATTTTGACATTTTTACTGGAAGCCTGGGAGAATGGAAAAGAGATTAACTCTTTGCAGCAAAACAAAACAATATTTAATGGAGTGAAATTATATGAACATGCATTAATTTACATTAAATACACACTGCAGACGTTTTCTCCGGGCACTCCAGTTATCTCAAACAATCTAAAAAACATACATCTGTGTCTATGTGTGTGACTGAATAGGGAAATTAGATTGTAAGCTCCACAGGACAGGGACTAAAGTGAATAGTGAATCTCTGTAAAGTACTGTGTAACCCAACACAATGATGCATGAAGGAACATAATATGTAACGTCCTCTCATTCAGGGTACATTTACTGGGGGGTGAGCCACACTGAGGGGAAGATTGAATAAAGGGTGAATTCACCTGCCAAATTGACCTAGCTACAGTATGAGTGGCATCTCCAAAGTAGTTGCAAATTCACTTTTCATTATTGACTTAGTGGAACAAGTGGACAGCGTCAATTGCTGTCAGATGGGTTGTGTGCTGTATTTAGTCAGATAGGAGCAGAATGTGGAGCTCTACCATCAGCCCCCCAATTTTCCATTCTGATATAGTGAAGTCAAATGGGTAAATTCGGAACATTACTCCTATTCAGACTCCACCACAGAGTCAGTAGTGGAAGCACCTGTGCATGAGCAAAGTGATGCAAAGTTCTCCGTAAGATTGCGAATTGGTCACATATTAGTCACATCACATAGTTTGATCAATAAGCAAACATGGGGAAGTGGACAATAGATGTGAATGAAGAACTTTACAAGACTTTTTGGCCTTTAGTCAATAAGGCCCTGAAACTTTCAGAGTGGTTTACACATCAGCACGGGCTTATGGGCGGGCTTACACATCAGCATGGGCTTATGGGCGGGCTTACACATCAGCACGGGCTCAGAGTGGTTTACACATCAGCACGGGCTCACAGTGGTTTACACATCAGCACGGGCTCAGAGTGGTTTACACATCAGCATGGGCTCAGA
>WMED01018644.1:0-12642 GCA_019650415.1 Pipa parva | reverse complement strand
ATCATCCAATATCGCTAAATCTATGGCGATATCTGGCGATATCTGGAGATATGAGAAATATGACTTTAGTAAATATGCCCATAATTGACTAATATTTGTTATGGCTGTTCTCTCTATGAAGCCTGAGTATAACTAACTGTATTATTATATGATCATCACTGGTAAGGAGGCCACACATCAGCAGCAGTTATTCCTTTCAAAAAGTAGAAGTCTGGATTTCCGGTTGATAATAGTGGGTTTGTATTGGCCTTGGAATTTACCAGATGTAGGGATTATAGAAAGATCCAGTTGGCTATTCAGGGGTGTAAAATCTTAGTTATTTTTCCCTAATTGCTCATAGTTTCCAATTTTGGGTTGCTATATTCTGTCAGGTCCCAGTACAGTCACTTTGCTGTTCCAGGCATCTGCTTTATCTGAGAAAGTATGTATATTTCTGGACCACCCAGGGGATCACAGTAGGAGTCTGTTCCCCTATTGGAGTTCCCAGATGATTTCATTTTGGCACAAACACTAAGGCTTTATAAGGCTTAATTTAGAAGGCAGAGGGAAGAGGGAGTGCGCACATTGTGCAATGAAACCTGCTGCTGTCTTCTAGCTAAGATAGAGCCTTTAATAGATTACAGCAGATACATTCTTCCAGTGCAGTCAGAATAGAAGCAGCTAGCCAACCAGGAGCAAGACATTTGTAGGCCCCAGGGTAGAAGTTGACACCTTTAACCCAGTTTGTTCCACGCCCTAAAAAAACAGGTGGAATACCAATTTATGGTCTTATTTAAACACTTGTCATGTTGGAGGAAGGTCCCATTTCTTAGTTTGTGGGCCTGGGCATGATTTCTAATGGCAAAGCCACACTTGGCAAGGAATTCTACTTGGTAATTTTGCAGAAACCTGACCCGAGAATAAGCATAGTGTGGAGTAGCTTAAGCCCAGAAAATGGAAAAGTCCTGCAGCCCCCTGACTCTTGTTCAACTACCAGCATTGCAAAGGATTTTCTCTTACTGTAAAACATATATCGTAACTGAATAACTCATATGTCATATGTAGCAATACAGTCCTTCAAATAAGAAAAAAGTCTGGTAAAGTGAACCAGCAAAGAAGTGGTTAAACGGAGTAGCTTTATACTTAGCTGTGATTGGTTGCCAGGCAATACCCCCCCCCCCCACCCCTCCCCGTATATTTTTATTTATATATTTTTAATGTGTTCAAATGAAGGTTGAAATTAGCTTTTCAATGTATGTGCGGCTATGGGGGGGGAAGGGAGCAGGGATAGAAAAAAAAGACTAGTGTGGATTTTTACAGATACAGCAGTGTTTGGCAGTGATTTATAAGCTGGGTCAGACACAAATTGACTTGTATGCAAGAAATGTAAATGGAATTGAGACTTTTGATGGAGAAGCTCATTTTGAGACTTAAATGTTTTAGATTAAACACACTCACACACAAATGGTGAATGGGAGGGGGTTGCTTTATGTAATTTACATTACAAATCAATCCATTATCCACACAGGCAGGTTTGCACTGATTTTCAAGGATCGGAGGTTTGATGAAGAGGATTCATTTTAAGAAATAAACCTTTTTTACATTAACCAAGGAATGGGGTGGGGGCAGTCATAAAATAAACTCTTAAACATGTCACTCTCTTTATTTATGGGTGGGGGGCACAACAGAAATGCTGGCTGAAGTTATTTTTCACCTTTTCAAGCAAAAGATGTTAAAGTTATGGCAGCCACACTTTCTCTACAATGCCAGATGTTTCATTTCAGTTTACAGTGCAGGGATAAATTAGGAGACACCCGATCAGCTTAGAGTAATGGGTTTTCCAGTCTGGCAATGGGAAAGTCCCAGAGTTTTATAAATCAGCGGGGTCCCTTCACCAAGTGATTTCCTTATATGGGTGGTTGGGTTAAATACTTTTTATTTATTTGTGCCCTGGAAGATGAAACCTCCTACTCATAGATTACTAATTTCCCAGTTCTGTAGACATGATAACTACAATCTTTTTCTTCAGTACAAGTATTAAAAAAAAAACCCACCTGATCTTATCATTTACTACTACTAAAGTTTGCATATCTGAGCTTTATTGTAAAGACAAGAGAGTACAGGTGATACCTTTTATTGGCTAATGAAATAGATGGTAAATGCATGCTTTCGGGACTCCTAAGGCCTCTTCATCAGGCATGCCTCGAAAGCATGCATTTACCATCTACCTGTATTTCGTTAGCCAATAAAAGGTATCACCTGTACTCTCTTAGCTTTGCTTAAATCTATGGTTAACATGCTGCACCACAACTCTACTGCCTCTGAGCTTTATTGTTGTACATTCACCACTCAGTTCTTGTTTCTGCGGTGTTAGGACCTGCAAAGTATTTTTAACTGGAGACCAAACATGAAGGAGGCTTCTTATGCAGCAGTTTAGAATATGAACTTGGGGTGGTGGTACTGGATATGGAATTGAGACCCAGTGAGGGATGGACTATCTGTTCCTTGGCACCAAAGTGCTACTACTCCAGACTATTTTTCAACCGTTTATAGTTCTCTATTTTTTTGTGATACACCCTTTACAAGGATACAACTTGTCTACGATAAGTAGCAGCTAAGGACCTATTCACAGCATCCTAAATGGTATAAATACATATGTGTAAATGGTAGCTTCTGGTTACATTTGCAGTGTGTAGGACATCCAAAACAGGAAGAGGAATAATGGTATCTTAAAATGACAGGCCTAGCAATTACATTTCCAGTTGGTGTACATTGTGTGACTTAAGTATGCGCTCTTTTCTGAGCTGCATATAAGTCTCAAGCTTTTGGTAACCTGACCAAAAAAAAAAATGGTTTACCTAATTAAAAGGTAATGTAACATTATGGTTGTGAAGCATTTGAGAAATTTAGCACAGGAAACATGTGCCTCTGTTATAACAATATAACTGTTGTACATACTGTATATTGAGGTTCATCCGTAGGAAAAACAGGATAAACATTGTGGAAATGATTCTTGCTTACTCAGCAAATATTTAGTAAACAACTGTTCCATGCTGAAGGTTTCATTTTTTTTTCTTTAATTCTATAGCTACTTGTTCATTTGAAATTTCATCTTTATTTTATGGTCATTTTTTTAAATTTATGATTTAAAAAGAATAAAAAAAAAAGAAAGGGGGGATCTAAATTCTGAAATCCGAATCTACCAATCCGAAACAAGTTTCAGTCTTGTTGGATTCAGTCATAATATAAACAAAAGGAATATGTATTTACAGAAAGGTTTGATTTATGGCTCCATTTTAATAAAAAAAATCTCTATGAAATGTAACAGCTTGAATAGAAAACAAAATGCTCAAGGAGAAATTCAAAGGTTCCAAATTAATTCAAAGGTCTGAAATAAAGTTAGATGGGGGTTATTCACTAAAGTCCGAATTGTTGCGTATAGGTGCGAATTCGCAAGATAAAGACTGTCACAATAGTGTGCTACTGTCGCAGTCTCGTCTTTATAATGAGAATATTGCTGCAATCGTGACTTTATTATGGGGAAATTGTCACAAACTTAACATTAAAAAAATTGTCGCGACTTAACAATGGGGAAATTGTAGCGGATTTGCTATGGGAATCCGCTGTTTGCTAAATTGACAGTCGAATTTGCACCTTAGTGAATAACCCCCAGAGTGTTCAGAATATAGAGGTTCGAGAGAGGGAGGACAAACTTGCGTTGCTTTGACAGGGCTGATCCCTTTATAGTTTTATGTTTTTTGGAAGGTTTCATTTCTTTTATATATAAAAAAAAAAATCTGTTGAAAATTCAAATATTTTTGGTATTAAACATTTTAAGTTGTCAGATTTCAATTAGTTTACTTATAAAGTAAAATTGTTCACAGGGAAAAACACATATTCTGTTCTTTTAATGATTTAATTCATTCATCACACATCCACTTGTTCAGGAAGGTGCTGAAATCCATTTGTCCTTTTCTGCCTCTTTTGATTTTGCTTATCAAGGCTTTTTGTAATACCAAGAACATCTGAAAATTCATAAATGGCCCAGGCTCAGTAATAGCAAAGAAAGTGCTAAACAAGGTATTTTGGGACTGTTTAATTTCTATCATTATTCTTCCAGAAAGCTGTGCCAGACAAAAGTTTTTATTGATGTAAAATATGATGCCCACTGTGGGGCACTGTTTCATTGAAGTCTTTCCATTATAATTTTCTGTTTATTTTAGCAGTGGAACAGAACTGTATCTCACATTCATTGATTGATATATATATTTTAAATCTCTATATACCTATATGTATTACAGTGATCCCTAAACCCAATTAACAATGGGCAGTGCAGTGGCTCAGTGTTTATCACTGCTGCCTTGCAGCACTGAGGCCCTAGGTTCAATTCCACCCTGGGCTTTATCTGCATGGAGTTTGTATGTTCTCCCCGCACTTGCGTGGGTTTCCTCCGGGCACTCCGGTTTCCTCCCACAATCCAAAAACATACATCTGTGTGTGTGACAAATATAAAGAAAAACTAGATTGTAAGCTCCATGGGGCAGGGACTGAAGTGAATGATGAATCTCTGTAAAGCGCTGCGTAAAATTAGTAGCGCTATATAAGAACGAATAAATAATAATAATAATAAAAAATAACAAGGGCAGTCAAGGAAGGGACAAATTAACAGAAGGGGAGGAGTATAATTAGGGTGGCCCTTTTTCACCTCTGTGCAAATAATTACATCAATCAGATAGTAGGTCAGTGGAAAGTCATACAGTCAATGCTTGATGTTCTAAAAAAAGAAATAAATAAGTAGAAAAAGGTTATAAGTAGGAAAGTTACGGAATGTCACAGCTATGGAGGGTCTTTCTTAGTCTGCACAGTTTAAAATAAGCAAGTTAAGTAGTCATGAGTGAGGTTCATACCCAAGCTGGATGAACCAATATTCAAATAAATGGTTTATACTTTGCAATAACTGGAGAATTTGGGGATGAATACAAAGGTTAGTGCATACCCACTGATCTGGTGTGAGTGGCTAGTGGCTAGTACTTGGTGGTTGGAATGTTGATTTCTGGGACAGAGGGGAAAGGACCTGTTTTGGTGAATTGTGATTTAATTGTGATATACAGTATGTCTATCCAACAAAGTTATGTGTAGTCTGAGTTATTTGGGAGGACATTTGGCTATGTTCATGGCAACTTAAATACTTCTTATGAATATGATTTATTCTATAAGGGAAAATGAATAGAAGGATGACTATAAAAAAAAAAAACAACATATATTTTGCCTGTCTTTTCTTCTTGCAATTTTTGTGCACAACACAAAAACAGTGCATCAGTGTGTGCTGCTTTAAAACAAGTGCCTTAAGAACTAGATGTCTCTGATTTAGCAGATGACACTATATCCCATGAAACTAATCTTCCTTCGAGCAATTAGCTTTTTTATTGAGCTTCAAACCAATGTTGTAACCAAACCTACAGAGGTTGCACATAATTCCAGCTACTGCATTGCCTCATGGTTCTTTTTGCATGCAAGTCATCTTAAACCTGCCCTGGGAAGAGATTGATCCGTTTTCCAGGTGCTGGAGGCAGAATTTATACACATATCATTAATATGGAAATGTTTTTAAACTAATAATCCTGCGTTAATTCTCCTTTAAAATATTGTCTTTGACCGTTAAATGCACACACCGTTCTAAAAAGAAGATAATAAATGATCTTGAAGCAAATTCTCCTGCCAAATGTCATAATTTATTTGCATAATTAGCTCTTAATTTTAATTCAATATGCAAATGAAGTCTTCCTTAAATTGCAGCAGGCTGTGTTCTCTCCCTGGCTGCCTTGAATTTATAGAGAAGGGGGACTCGTTGCCTCCTAGATATAGTATGGTGGGGGCTTGAGAGAAGTGCCATACAAATTTTAGTTTTCTTTCTATATTAAGTGAAATTGTAGCTCTAAATCTGACCAAACTTACTGGATATTGATACCATAAAAGATACCCTTCAATTTACAAAATGAATTAAAAAGTAGTCTATATTCTAAAATGTTACACACACTATGGCTTTTCACCTATTGCACTTTCCATACTCTACAGGCAGGAATCATTTTTAACCAGCCGTCGACTGAAGAATATCAAGAAATTATTTAACAGGACAATAGTTTACATAGGTCTAGTAACCCATAGCAATCAATCAAAGGTCAGCTTTCATAATTCTTCATTATAACAGTGAATGCTAATTGCTAATTGGTTGCTACAGTTTACTAGACCAATGTAAACAACTGCCTTTCTTGATTAAATCCACTGTTAGCTCCAGAACAACTGTAAGTCTATAAGTTGCAGTCAGTGTGTAGACTAGGCTTGATTTGTCATATAACTTTATGCCATAAGGTAACAGGAATTGCAAAGCTAGATAATTATACAGCCAAGGTATTTTTTTCTAGAGTCTACAGTACCAGAATGGGAGCATCATCTCATTCCAGGAATAAAGCTCAGGATTTGAACAATAAGCTTGAAACAGCTGGAGGAAAGAAACTGGATAACTCTAATCTAAAATCTTTCTAGCTGAGCCAATGGCATGAACTTATTTTATACAGCCCACGTTACCTATCTTACTGATTAGGAGCTGTAGATGTGAAATAATCAAACTGCATCTAATTTGTTCCTGATATTGTGTAACTGCCTGGTAAGAACCCCATTGGCGGTGAGCATCCACACTGTACAAATGTTGCTTTTACATGTATGTATGTATGTATGTATGTATGTATAATTTTATTTATAAAGCGCCACAAATTTACGCAGCGCTGTACAATTCAACGATTCAAGTACAATACAAACAAGGGAAAAGTGCATTAAGCAATACAAGTAAAATAAAGCAAGGGTACAACAAATTAAGTGCTAGGTAGTGATTGACACAAGTGGTTGGAGGTCCCTGCCCCAAGGAGCTTACAATCTAAGTTGTATTGCCTCCTCCAGTAATAAATATTCTAAACATGAATATTTATTACTGGAGGAGGCAGCATCCTGCTATCTAAACAACATGTCAACCACACTTACAAAATGTTTCCATGGATATTTTAGGTTTAGTCATTGCTTTGGCTTTGTTGGATGTTAAAAAGAAGGGACAATGTAAACTCATTTGTAAAATTATATAGCGTAAACTGAATGGTATTTATTGATATATTTCTATACATCTAGCATTTCAAAACTTTGTAAAATAACCATTTATTTACTACTGTCTAAGTAATATTGCGGGCAGAAATTAATTAAACATTCAGTGAAAATCTTATAGATGAAGCCTAGAGAACATAGGAATGATGGCGGATCACACTAAACAATTCTCATTTGCAATATACTGCTACAAATGCAGCGCAATTTGAATTATAGAGACCCAGAAATTTAGCAGGGACCAGGGCTGCCAACAGGGGGTACTACTGTGGGGGACCACACCAGCTCAACAAATTTGGGGGACCCACCCATACAGTTATATTTAGTCTTCTGATTACTGTTCAGTGATACTGATGGCCTACTTAGTTGTATCACTAGTCAGTGTGCAGTATAAATTGGGGTTAAAAAATAATTGAATGGTAGTTAGATGCAAAATTGTATTGTCTAAAGCCTGTAAATCAAACAGCATTCTATTAATTGGCCACCTAGCATTTCGTACAACAAGAGTTAAAATGACAGGTTTAGACTTACCAATTTTGCAGATTAGTCATAGCAATAAAAGAAAAAACAAGTACTTGGAGAAGAGGCTTTCAGCTAATAGTAGACCCCCTCCTGTTACCTCATCGCAAAAAAATAACAATCTTTACTGAAACTGCAAAGTTAGCGAAGTCTATAATTGTGAAATCACAGATCTAGGGGACAATTTACATTTTGAAAACTATTCCCTATACATTAACAGATTCCTGGACTTTGTAGGTAAGAGGAATAAAAACCAGAATGACAGATGCTCACAGAGAAAGAGATGAACTATGTGGTGTATAGCTAAAGAGTATGCCAGCAGCAGTGCAACACTGTGATTATTTAAACATGCAAAGCAGGGCTGGGCAAAGGGTAGGCAGGATAAGCAGCCACATACGGCACTGCTTATGCTACCAGAGGGGGACACTGTCCTGCTGGGTGTCCCCTCCTTTATCCTGTCCCAACTCTGCTCGCTTGCTTTAACTCTCCCTGGCAATGACTTTGTTCACTGTCATTTCCTGTGCGCCAGTCTGCTCACAAGAAGTGACAAGGGTAGAGATAAGCACCAGGGAGAGGAATACTGTAGTGTTAGTGCTACAGCAGTATTAAAGTGAGCAGAGTTGAGAGAGGAGAAGGGAGGGAGGTACCCAGCATGATAGCGCCCCCCACTTTCTTTAAGAAGAGGTGGGAAACACAGTATGGTGAGGTTGTGGCAACAATATGGGGAATGGAAGGTGGGGCTACTCAATAATAGAGTAAGAGGGTTGTTGTGAGCAGCACAGTAAGTAAGGGGCGTGAGGGGTACAAAAAATCTTGAATAAAATGCAGTTGGATGCATTTGTTGGAGAAGGTACATGAATTGGGGGCTCTGTTGCAGGCTATTAGGAGGCATTTTTATTCTGTTGCATATGGCGAGAGACTGAAATTGCCCTAAGAAATGCACTGGTGTCTAAAAGATAAAATAAGAATCATCTAACAGATATGTATAGGGAAACAATGACTTTAATAATAACTAGATAATTGATTAAAAAACCACTTTATACTACTAGTAATAATGTAAGTGCCAAGCAAATAAGGTTTTAAAAAGTAAACGGAGTAGCTTTTTTCTCTAACTCCTAGAATGTTTCAGTGGAATAATTATAGTTTATTCATTTTATGTCAGGGTGAGTATAGGCTTTATTCCCTGACTTTCTTCCTTGGCATGGGTATTTGTTGGTGATTACCATGTGGATGGGTAGTGAAGGTAATAAATGAGCAACAGCTATTTTTAAAAACAGCAGCTTCTCCATGATAACGTGTCACCAGCTGGAACCCCTAACTCTTAGACCTGAACTGAACCAACAAATCCATGTATAAAATTATACATATATACATACGTGCCCCTGAAACACTAATCCTATCATTCCTTGATGAGACTTCAAACTCCTCTTACTGTCTACTGTGTAGGTTCTTATGTGCTGGACGGTATTTAAAATAATCACTGTTACACAGAAACTTTTCATCTTAGACATCCTTTAAATGTTTTTTTTTTTCCCTTGAAAGACTGATTATTACAAAAATAAGCCTACTTTTCTGTGTGTGAAACTGTTATGTGTCTCTCTTTCTGTCATTCTCCTAATCATTTGCCATAACAGCTATCAGGTCAATGAAATGGATTGTGGGAGGATAATTGCTTCTTGTAAGATGTTAATGGATGTTCCTGAGACCAGGGCATTGGCTAATGACTTTTTTATGGAAATTGACTAATTGGGAAGTATTCTTAAAACATGCTATAGATCCATCCTTTTTAGCTTTTATGACCAGCATTCAAAGTAAACAAATACATTCCTTACTAAGAAAAATACCACAAAGTATTTAATTTGAGGTTTAAGTGCAGAATTGAAACCTACAGCCATGAAAATATTTAACTAGGCATAGGAAATCCCAAGCCATCCCAGTGTATTAAGGATGGGTGGACCCCATAGGCCAGGTAATTAAGGAGACTAAACATTTGACTTGCTTTATAAAATGATCACTGGGCATGGCTTTGTCTCACAGATAATTAACTTTGTTTACTTCATTCGTTCATCATCATATTTAACAATGTAATTTCCTCTTCATTGTAAAATATCAAAGGGTCATCTTCTCAGTTTGTCTCTCGAGAGCCCCAACAAAATATGCCCAGATTAACTGTCTAGAAAAAAAACATCCCATAAAATGCATTTTGAAAAGCACAATTGGAATACAAGTCTACATAAGGTACAAATCTCAATATTTATTTCTCCTATTTCAATGATAGAAAAAAAGTAAAAGCGACTTAGGGGCTTATTCATGAAAGTGTGAATAGTCGCGTAAAAAGGTATGAATGCACATTTATTTGTCATTTTCCCCATAATCAGGTATTTGGCAAACTGCATTGTGGCAAAAAATGGACGAATTCAGACGCATACGATAGTCAGTTAGATAGATAGACTTATAAGGGAGCAATTTGAAACACTTTACGTGGGCATATACAAGCACAGCAAGTGTCACAGTCTGTAGAAGGAGCAAATTCAGTCAGGTGTACTGATTTCTATTTGCAAGTTTTCCTTTGCCACATCAAGGTATCAAATTGTGAGGTTTATGACAGGGCTCCAGTGTGGCACAAGAGACTATTGCTTAAAAAGTGACAATGGCAGCTTAATGACAACATGACCTGGGGAAAAGGTAACATAGAAATAGTTGTATTATTCACTTATATACACTTAGGGATATGGTGAGAATGACACCACTGCACTTCACTGGGAGAATTAACATCAATTCTCATGACTTTGCGTCCTACCTCTATCTGACTGACTACGACACACTACGCATCTGACAACGTCCATCATTGTCTGCTTGTTTGACAAATCTATCTGCAGATTCAGGAGTAAGGAGAAGGGATTTTGCAACTGTTTTGGTGTAGGGACTGGAACTGTAGCGAAATGAATTCAACAGGTAAATTTGGACTTTCATGAATAAGTCCCTAGAGAGACGAAATCCCTTTCCAAGCTCCTACAGATATTCCAGGTGTTACTATCATGGATCACACCAGCCTTTTGTCCACTGGTGCAGCAACAATTTAACAAAGATTATATGGAAATGCAGATATTCCATACCCAGTACATCTTTTCCTTAAATGTGATGATGACAGTTGTGGTAAAGCAATAAGAAATACATTCACCAGAGATAAAACAGACTTTGCAAAGCATCTGTTCTAGAAAAGAGGCTGTTTTGTTGCCGTATATTTGCTATACTCAATGCTAAATAAATGGGCCCAATTAGAGAAATCTTGCTTTTTATCACTATGGGAAAGTAGATGAAAATAACCATGACATACATGGGAACAGTTTTAAAATTCTCGCAAGGTGGTACTATAAAATAGGTGGGTTTCACTACATCACACACTGTCCCCAACCAATGATTGAGAGGTATTGCCAATGATCAGATGCAAATCATTTATATTGGATTTGCTTGTAAATTGAGGGAAATATTGTCTTCTATTGTGGATACTGGCATCAGAGACATTATACTATCACTGCAGCTTCATTCCTGACAGCCGTTCCTACATCATACCTCAATTGTATCAATTACAATTACAATCAAGTTCTATAAACATTCCTTATCAGCTCATGTACTTAAAAGGACAATAAACCCCCATTATGGTATACGTGTATTACGTGTATGAAGTACTTAGAGGCAGGGCCGGTCCTAGTCCTAGTCCTATTGGTGTCCGGGGCCAACCGCGCCCCCCACGCCCCCCCGCATTGCGACACCCCCTGCACTTCGCCGCTCCCCCCCTTGCCCAGCGCCCTCCACTCACCTCGAACAGCGTTCCAGCGACGCACCTCTTCTGATGAGGTAAGCTGAATCCGACGGCCCTCCTTAGATGTTCGGGTCTTTCCGGCAGCTACCAAATACAGCCGTAAGACCCAAAGCAGTAAGGAGCGCCGTCGCATTCAGCTTACATCATCAGAGGAGGTGCGTCGCTGGAACGCTGTTCGAGGTGAGTGGAGGGTGCTGGGCAAGGAGGGGGGGTGTCGCGAGGTGGGGGGGGCGCGCGGGGGGGGGAGAGGAGGTCAAGTAAAGAGATGGGCGATGTGGGCGACAGCGCCCCCCAGATAGATTGCGCCCTGGGCTGTCGCCCAAATCGCCCATACGTAGAACCGGCCCTGCTTAGGGGCTTATTCATGAAAGTCTGAACAGTCGTAAAAAAGATCTGAATTCACATTTATTCTCTAATCCCTCTTATCGGCTAAAGGCTGAACAGTCATGTATAGCTATGAATTCACATTTGAACTTCACTAATCCATATTTCCTTACAGAGCAAACTCTGCAATGTGGCGAATACGCATCTAATTTGGGCGACTGCAATAGTTGTGAATTTATGGAGTTCTACGCATTACTTTGCATGCACATGCGCAGGTACTTCGCAAATTCAGCAAGTAGAGGAGTCTTTTGCATTCACAAATTTGATAAAGTGCAGTGCTCTGAATTCACCTGTTTGACTTTGCCACATCAGAATGGTGAATTGGGGGGTTGATGGCAGGGCTCTGGTGTAGTGTAAGCTGAGTATTTCTTTAAAAGTGACAATAGTGACTATATTAGTCTACAACTAAACTTGAACTAGGGACAAGGTGACCTAGAAAACAATGTATTATTCACTTATATACAGTTAGTGCGATATAGTGAGGATGTCATCACTGCACTTCATGGGGGGAATTAACCTCAAATCGCATGACTTTGCATCCTACTTCTATTTGACTGACTTCGCCACACTACAAATGTGACTAGCAGTCTGCTTGTTAGACAAATCGGATTTATAATACAGTTATATATTTCTATTGTAATCTCTCCTCGAAAAATTCCATTTTACACCAGTCAATCATACCTTACTGTTAATGTTAATGAAAAAAGCTGCAGACAAGAGCGTGGACTTGAGGGGGAATTCACCAACGTCCGAAGTAGTGCGAACAGTTCAGGCGACTGCGCCAGTCGCAT
>WMED01018643.1:0-12642 GCA_019650415.1 Pipa parva | reverse complement strand
GTGTCCACTGTGGACACTGGATATTTTTGTTAAAACAACAAAACTTTTGTTTAACCCCTGATTAAATTTATAGGTCTGATCAATAAGAACACAATAAAACTTAAAGCACCGAGATCTGCTTCACCATTAATAAATTATGAGCTCCTGCATCACGTTGTTTCCTAACAGCACAAGGCATCCATTTTGCAGTTTTAGACACACCCCCTCCTCCCTCACACTCACATACAAATAGAGTTAGGATAGGACTAGGGGCATAAAGCAATAAGCAGCTGCCTTGGGCTTTTTTTTTTTTTTTTTTTTAAGAAGATTCAAATAAAAACTGGATTTTATGTGATTGAAACCAACTCAAATGATAAATACAAAAAATGTTTCAAGTGGAACAAATCAAATGTACAAGCAAGAGATATAATATTTGTATTCATTCGATGCTGCAGATATTTTTCCAACTGGTTTTTGCCCAGGATGTTTCAATTTTTTCTGAATAAAGGTTTAAATTAGCTGAAGGCAGAGGATACTAGACAGCGTTATGTAAAACAAACTGGGGGAATAACATTTAATTTCTAGAAAATACTGAACACTACCTTAATAAAAATGACAAAAATACCACGAGAATTCCATTTCTATTCCTTAGACAATTGCTAATGCAATCGAATTGTACACCGTACAACGAAGGCTAACCCCTTGCGAGGTTTCATCCAGCCCCATTCCATGTAATAACAGAGAATGCTAGGAATACACTCAGGTTAAGGAAATAAACATTTCTGCAATTAATACCTTGTGACATAGAAAGAATTGCCAAGGAGACGAACAGTGTTTCTAATCGCAACAAAACAAAATGTAACAAACCTAATTGTTCAAGCGTGAAGTAGCCGATTAAACATTATTTCGTGTGAACAGATTAATATCCTGAGGGTTTATTATTCTTTTGGACCCTGTTTATGTTTTGCATTCCTTCTAATTTCCCTCAAAAGTATCTAAGTACTGCATATTATAACAAACACAATTATATATCAGACTGCCAGCAATAATATGATAAACATCTTCCCAATGATTGTTTTACACGTAGAATGGAGATTATTAACCACTTGGCTACCTGCAATGCATCTCCATGAAAGGATTTCCAAATTCAGAGAATGTTCACGTAGATCTAGTCCGAATTCACAATTATTCGCCAATCTCAAATCTTGGCCTATTCAGGAAACTCTGTAGGGGGTAATTCAGGAAAGTGAGTACTTACCTTACGATCCTTTGATTCACCTCGTCGAGACTGGTACACGCTCCCTTTTCTCCTGCACGCTGAATTACACCCTAAGATGTAGAAAATTGAGAGACTAATAACCAACGCTTACAACGGCCACGGACTTATAGATCTCTTCTCATTACTTTGCATGAGCAATAAGGTAAATACAGGTAGTCCTCGACTTATGACGTTGATCCGTTCTTACGCGGCGGATCAACGTCGTAAGTTGGTGTTACAGTGATAGTCAGTTTCTACTGTCACTGTTAGAATTGGTGTTACAGTGACAATCACTTTCTACTGTTACTGTTAGAATTGTTGTTACAGTGACATTCACTTTCTACTGTTACTGTTAGAACTAGTGTTACAGTGACAATCACTTCTACTGTTACTGTTAGAATTGGTGTTACAGTGACAGTCACTTTCTACTGTTACTGATAGAACTGGTGTTACAGTGACAGTCACTTTCTACTGTTACTGTTAGAACTAGTGTTACAGTGACAATCACTTTCTACTGTTACTGTAAGAATTGGTGTTACAGTGACAGTCACTTTCTACTGTTACTGTTAGAATTGTTGTTACAGTGACAGTCACTTTCTACTGTTACTGTTAGAATTGTTGTTACAGTGACAGTCACTTTCTACTGTTACTGTTAGAACTGGTGTTTCAGTGACAGTCACTTTCTACTGTTACTGTTAGAATTGGTGTTTCAGTGACAGTCACTTTCTACTGTTACTGTTAGAATTGGTGTTACAGTGACAGTCACTTTCTACTGTTACTGTTAGAATTGGTGTTTCAGTGACATTCACTTTCTATTGTTACTGTTAGAATTGGTGTTACAGTGACAGCCACTTCTACTGTTACTGTTAGAATTGGTGTTACAGTGACAGCCACTTTCTACTGTTACTGTTAGAATTGGGGGGTTATTCAGGAAGCTCCGAAGTGAGGCGCGTAGTGTTCGCCTCACTTCGGAAAAACTGACATGCGCATGCTGATGTCCTGCATGCGGACATCAGCATGCGCATTAAAGGGATTCCCCTCCCGGCGAGGAGACTCGAGTGTTTCAGTGACAGTCACTTTCTACTGTTACTGTTAGAACTGGTGTTACAGTGACAATCACTTTCTACTGTTACTGTTAGAATTGGTGTTTCAGTGACAGTCACTTTCTACTGTAACTGTAAGAACTGGTGTTCCCAAAATCGGCCATTTCAAGTTTATTCAATTTCGCCTTTAGTGTTTTAGCAGATTTCCACAGTTGGACATTTTTAAGCTAAAATATTTTATTTTTGCAAGTGCTCCATAAATAAGCTCCTAAATGTGTGGCTCATGTGTAAGACTTGTCTGTTATAATCAGCAACAAACAATTCTTCTACAATTCCATCCCTTGTAGAATGTTACCCTACCGGTCATTTGTGAGACATAAGCAGAAACAGCAGGAATCCGTGCTGTAGTCTGAATGATACCTTTTATCAGAATGGGACATCTGGTGATTTTACAGGCTCTTGCTACAGTAGGTACAGACACTTGTACATCAACTCACATGCTGATCCAGTAAATGGTGCCTTTCAACCCCCAGAATTCCATCTCTTTCTGTGTAAGCCTAATGCATCCTTTGGTACATCACTTTCTGCTATCACCTGACTGGTCCCTCAGATTCCGATCCTCAGTACGGATGTCAGATTTATTAACAGACAACAAACCAGGCTAAGAGAAGCCTAAAAAAAGACACCCCTATGTACAGTAAATGCAAAATAATTTATTAGAACAAAAAAAAAAGGAACACTTCAGACATCTGGAATAAAAACAATTAAAAAGGATAACAGTCCTAAGTAGTCCCCTGCATACAAGGAAGCCCTTGTGTGGATAAATACATGGATGCTTGAACCCTGGCATAATGCCTTAATACAGCATGTTGTAAAAAAGTTGACAAATCATATGGGTAAAATAGTTACCAGACAGGAATGAGTACAGGAACAAGCCAAATATAATTCAAATAATGTGGGCGCCAAGTACAAACGTAGGTAGGACACCGAACGCTTTTTGCTCACTAATAAGTGAGCTTCCTCATGCGATTAAAGTTTGTGGCGCGCAAAGGCCATTTATACACGAGTGGTGGGCGCGGCTGTGTAATATCGCGATAGCGAACTCAGCCGTGGCCATATTGGTACAGGCGTGATGCAAATTAGTCGCCGTTGAGGGCAGGTAATAGCCCCATGCACAAATGACACCATAGAGGGGATGGCTTTAGTCATATACATACTAAAAGACACTACACATGTCACGACTGTTAGATAAATAGATTTATTAACAGAATCACTAAACTGACAGTTGTCCACCTTATTTAAGGCTGTGAGCTATTTCCCAATAAAGAAGTTTTAATGAAACCATTTCTTGTACTAACTCGCCCATTTCGGGTTATACGTATTTACTAAAGTCAAAAAGATTTTTGACTAGCTAATACAGGAGCAACAGCCTATTTTTAACAATATCGCTGTTTTCACCTATTTAAAAAGCAGTTCTAAGGCAATTATATGTCCCAAAAGACTTCACCCTCCTCAGACTGGTATAAACCAATTAATTCCTAGGAATTTGGTCCTGTCATCTTTCCACAGTCCAAAATGTTATCCCCTCCAAAAAGGATATCGATATCACTCTGTAATGGAAGGTGAAAAACTGCAAAGTGTACCCCTGTCAACTGATAAATATTTACTCAGCATGATTCTAGGTCCACAAAGCGAACCTATTATGTACTGTATATTTTATTTATAAAGCACCACTAGGTTATGCAGTGCTGTACAATCTAACAATACAATTATAATACAGACAAGGGAAGAGTGTAACAAAGAAAAAGTGAAGTAATATACAAGCATATAATCAAGAAAATATATCACTCTAAGTGCCAGACCATGATTAAAACAAGAGGATGGAAGTCCCTGCACCATAGAGCTTGCAGTCTAAATAGATTGTACCTTGCTGGGCTTGAGCCATCCACTCCAAACCATCCCCCTTCAGTTGAAGAACCGCTGTGTGGTCTAAGCGCTGGTAGATGAATGCCTCTCACGAGAAGGTATGACATATGAGGAATGAAAAAGTGTTAGGGTCTCATTGACTAAAGGCTGAATAGTCGAGTAGAACTATGAATTCACATATATTTGCCACTTCCCCATGTTCGGTTATTGACTAAACTCTGCAAAGTGGTGAATACTCAACCAATTCAGGTGTCTAGGACAGTCATAAACTAACTGAGCTCTTCCCATGACTCTGCATGCACATGCACAGCTATTACTACTATTGACTAAGTTGCGGAGTGTGTTTAAGGTGCGAATGCGACTAGGTGAACTGCTCCAAATTCACCTGTTTGACTTCCCCACTTCAGTCTGGTAAATTGGGGGGGGTTGATGGCAGGGCTCCAGTGCTGCGTAAGGCAACTATTGATTCAAAAGTGACAATAGCGACTGCGACTAAATGAGAAAGAGATAGAATATTCACAGAATACAGTTAGTGGGATATGGTGAGACATCACTGCCCTTCACTTGTCAAATTCATCTCACTTTGCATGACTTCTCATCCTAATTCTATATGACGGACTGCACCACATTATGCATGCAACAGCAATTACCGCTATATGTCCGTTAAAGTCTATTTTCCACTTAGTCACTACTCAGAAGTGACTTCAGGTCTATTTTGGTGATGCAACTCGAATTGTAGAGAAGTGAATTCGACAAGTGAATTCACCCTTTCATCAATAAGGCCCTTAGAGCTGTGCAGGCAAACTTCTTGATCATGTCAATTGTATCCAGTAACTGTAACATAATTACATAACATAGTAACAGTATGTATGGTTGAAAGTTCTTCACGTTCAACCCTAGCTATACAGTATGGCTACCTTTTCCATGGATAAATTCAATAGAAAAAGTTTCTCATGGCAAGTATCGATCAAAGCAAATCTTGTGATATTTACCCCAAGAAACTTAAGGGTGTTTTCCCAATTAAACTCAGAACAGCCGAAACGGCTGGTGTTATGTTCTCGTCACACATTTACATATAAATAAATAATTTAATAATTACTTTAGTGCATTGATTAGTACTGTACATGATTTAAAGGGGGTCTCTAGCCTCAATTCAACTTTGATTTAACAAAGAGATCCTGCAAAAAAAAATAAATTGTAATGACCTTTAATCATCAAATTTAAAATTCTTCTGCTTTGTATAAAAGAATTCAGAGCACCATTCCTAACTGCTTGCCTTGATCCTTCTCTATTTAGAGCACAAGTGCTTCTGATTTGATAATTAAAGTGGATTCTAAAAAAAAAAAAAAATCATTTTTTATAGAATCTCTTGATTAAAACAAAGTTTGTATGAATGTACAGATCCTCTGAAATACTCTCTAGTATTGTTTAATGAAACAGAGTGTATCAATGGATGGAATACCTTTTGAGCAGTGAGGTGTATAACACTGTTGCCTTGCAGTGCTGGGTTCTGGATTCAATTCCACCCTTGGTCTCATCTGCATGGAGTCTTTCTTCTCCCCATACTTGAGTGGGATAACTCTGGGCACTCCGGTTTCCTCCCACAATCCAAAAAGGCATACTATACAGGTTAATTGAAGCTCCTTTAGACTGGCCCTAATCTGTATCTGTCTGTCTGTGTGTAACAGAATAGGGAAACTAGATTGTAAGCTCCACAGGAAAGGGACTGAAGTGATTGATGAATCTCTGTAAAGCGATGGATAAGATGTTTTTGATTTTTTGATAAATCAATACAATGCAATTTCACCCAAAATTTGGGTTATCTTGCACATTTTACCATTTTATTCAGTCTTAATAACTGATTTATTTTTCTCCACGAGCTTCCAAATTAACTGCATTTCTGTTTTTACCCTAATGGTTTTTATAAAGAAGCTAAATAGATGAGGACCCCAGTGCAAAATAAGCACCACCCACTCTGGGGCTCCATCTTTCTTTCTGGGTGAAAAGAGCCTCCAGGTCTGGTTAATACCACAACCCATGCAACCAACCCCTTTAGTTTATCCTCTGCACTCTAGACCTGGTGTAATTTATTCCCTCTTGGACAGATGGTGAAGTTGCCATGAAATTGCATGGTAACATATTAAACTACATAGAGAAGTAAACAGAAAAAACATTTTCCATTATTATTTCAGCTTTACATTGATCTGGCTTTGATTTTTGAAAAATAAACAATAAGAAAAGATACAAATTTTCAGTGAAATGAATCTAATTAACCATTTTATTTCTTGTTTAATGGTGGGGAACATACCTTTTTTGAGAGAAGTTTATTAAGACCATTTCGACCATATTGATTAGTTTCACCCTGTTTCAATGTAATTTTTATTTCCCAGTACTTTTTGATTCCCCAGATTTCTAAGGGATCTACAAAAATGTCGATGTTCCAATAACAAATAAATGGTTATGGATAAATATCAATCTGTTAACAGGAGCACGCTTTACAATACTTTTCTTCCATTATAGATTGATATCGATGTCCTTTTTTCCATTGGAAATCATTTTCAGTTGTGGCTAACCTACTGGACCTACTCCATGGAGAATAATGGGTTTGTGCCAAGTCTGAGGTTTGGTTGATAAAATTGTCTTAGTAAATAGCAGAAAACAGCAATATTGTTAAAACTATTTTGTTTCTCCTGAGTTTGCTAGTCGAAAAATTTTCAAAGTTAGAAAATATCCCCCTATTTCGTTTGTTGATGTGTATGACCTAAAATGGATGTAAAGTAAAAAAAAAACTATTTTTTGGGAATTCATTATCTATCAGATGATGAAGCTGCAACTCGGTAGCAGCGAAACGCGTTAAGTGTAGTGGATATTCATTTGATAAATCTGTTTATCTTTGGTGTTTTGTGAGTATATACATTTATTATCTTTTATTTTCAATAAAAGACGTTTTTTTACCCTATGAGGTATTGTTCTATTCTTGGGTGACCATTATGAGGATTCCGTATACTCTCGTTGTTCCATTACTGTGAGAAGTTATATCTCGTTTCATCATATCATTGAGGCGTTTTATACTGATTGGATTGTGGAAGTGGAAGTGTATCTAACAATATACAAGGTTTCTCTATTTTCTGGTTCTAGTGAGCCGCCCTACTATTAGCTGTGTTTTCACTTATCTGCTTGCATATATCACTTTAATGGTGTATTTCCAAGATTTCTGTGTTGTACACCTACATATTTACATTCTAACATAAGGATTTGCCTCGTGGCGTTTTTTTCTTCACTTACTTTTATCATTTGTTGTTGATAAGACACTATTTTTGTTCCTCTTTTTTGAACACCCAGGGGGGAATTCACCAGTGAGCTCCGGATCCTTCACCTCACTTCGCGCAGACTGTTATGTGCTCGCTGATGTCCGCGCTTTAAAGGGATTCCAGTCTGGACGAGACCACTCGAGTCGCCTCGCCGAGACTGGAATCCCTTTAAAGCGTTCGCTGATGTCCGCGTGCATAGTTTTAGTCATATTGAAATATTGTTACAATTACTATAACCCTGCTCTGCGGTACATAAAAAAAAAATTATTGAGTTTTTCAAGCAAAATTTTCCCTGGCAAAATATACAATATTTTCCTGCATTCAAAAGCTAGTTATAACAATGGTAACAAGGGATGTGAAGGGAGAAGAAAATAAAAATAACCAATAACTAGTAACAGTGAAAAACAGTGAAACAACTCTCATATTGGAAGAAATTTTAAAAAATGAACTAAAAAAGTTTTTGTCCACACATTATTCTGATTCAATGACGCAATTTTTAATTTTTAAAATTTTTTTACATTTTTTTTACAGCTCCACATAGAATCATTAAATTCCACCAATGTATCATTCATCAGTAAAATAATAAAAATTAAAAAAAAATGATATTTTATTTGAAATATTTCATGGAGATTTTATTCACACGCATGTCAAACACAACATGAATAATACTTTTTTTTTTTTTTCTTTTATCCCCAAAAGGCATCTTGGAAAATGTTGTTACAGAGCAAGTGTCAGGAAAGGCACAGATTTGTTTCAAAGAATTTTTAGAATTGATGTAATGGAAATTATTGTTGAATCAGATGTTTAAAATATGCCTCCAACTTCAGTAATGAAAAAAATAAAGGATACAATTCTGTTATTGGACCATTTCCATACATTCCAGAACAAAGCCACGAAGGTGTCTCCAGAACTAGGACATTGACCTACTCATTATATGAAAATATCTTGTAGCTGTATCACAGGGAACAGGAAAAGTCTTGCAAATTCTTAAATCCGACAGTGTTTATATGTTCCCTGGTATACAGAGAGTATTTGCACACAAGCCGAAAAGCAAATTTCTAACCCCTGATCATGGGACAGTGGGTGGTGATATGCAAATTAGTATTTATGAGCCATTGGTCAACAATGCATCCAAAAATGTTGTTTACTAGCATAGATATTCAGAACTATATCTACAGTATATCGATTGAAAATCTCCTGACATTTTCCAATTATTAGGTATGGCTTTGTTGCTTGGCATTGTACTATATAGAAACACTATATATATAACAGGGATCAATCTATAATGATTATTTACTACAGTAGATGGATTTTGGCTTCTTTTAGACAACCTCCTCCCAAGCTACTTACTAAAAATATGACTTAGGTTAACACAAGTGCATCATATGAGGGAGATATACAAACTAAGATGTTGCTATTGGAAAATAACAAGAATAATACCAAAATAAATAGTTACAGCAGAAAATGATAAAGAAAAACATTTTCCATCAGGAAGGTAGAAAAAAGGACCTGAACTATCGCATCAACTATCGTAGATGCCCAAATTGGTCGCTAATTCACCACTTTGCAGAATTTAGCCAATAAGTGAACATGGGAAAGTGAATTTAGACCTCTACGCAACTATTCGCACTTTAGTCAATGAGGCCCTAAAAATGTTGAACCTCAATTAAATTTGAAATCACAGTAAAGCCAGCAAAGCACATGTTATAAAAAAAATAAAATCAAACCTTTTCCCTTCTCCCCAGTGGTACAGCAATGTGACATACAACCAGACAAACAGTGAAGACCCCCCCCCCCCCCAACCCCCAACAACTAGAAAGATTAGTCAAAACGAAAAGTGAAATATTTAAAAAAATATATTGAAAACAAAAGATGAAAAAGTGATCATTTGCAAACTGCCTTAGTATTACTCTACCACAGACTAAAAATGAATACCAAGGTTAACAACCCCTTTAAGCCATAGGACCTAAAATTGCTAAATTAAAAAAACGAAAGGCGCTATTCATGTCAGAGAAAATAAACAAAACAAGCTCTTATGTAAGCTTAGCTGCCAGCACTGATGACAGTTTACAAAGAGCTCAGGCCTATCGTTCATGAGCAATATAATCAGTTCCATACAATGGGCTATTAGTTATACCAATATTATTGTTAGCACATGGAAGTAGATCTTAGTAAATCTCCATTTTTTCACTGCATTGTTTCCTTATTACGGCAGGGCCGAATCGTAACGGATTTCTGTAACTGGATTCTGTACGCTGCAGTTGCAAAGCTGTTCTTTCTTACATTTTATTCATTTATTTATTTTAACCGCAAATTGTGCAATAATAAAGTCCCCGTAAGCAAGAACTATTTTCTAATTGCCTACTTCACTACTCATGAACCGAGATGATGGTTGAGTAAAGATGAGGAAATCATTTGCAGTTTCAGCGAATGGTGTGGCCAAATTCACATAAACGCGTGCTTTGTGCAAAACGTTTGTTGAAATGCTGATTTGCGAGTTAGACACAAGTTTGTTAATTTCCTGCCCACAAATTGGCTTCCATGGAACTGGGGAACAGACATAGTCACTTTGTAACACCGGAGCACGGATGGACTGGAGAGTGCTGGGGCCCACAGGAAACAAGAGATCATAGATCCACTAAACAAAAAGATTCTTTTCTTGTATTTTCATCCCCTCTTCAATCCCTATGATTTAATTGTATCCTATTTTTTGTCTCCAAATCCCTACCTTCTTTACATGACCCCAAGGAACATGTTATAATGATGAAGTTTGAAACTCCTGGAGAGCCTAGTGAGGCCTGGGCCCACCTGCAAAGTTGTTCCTATCTCCTGATAGGCCAGTTGAACACTGAACGGGAATTGGGACATGGAAACTAAATTGTTACTTGTCAATTTGTATGGTATTATAAATAGGTAGTCGCCAGGCTGTGGCAAACCATTCTGACACCACTAATGCTGCAAACCAGAGATTCTCTTTAAAATAAATTTAAAAACTTAAAAGAGGTTTACTTTTATTATCAATTTCACAACATAGTCTCCAGGCCAAAGCTACACTGCCAGAGATACAGTCTACAGACTTGACTAACACAGGCTAATAGGATCATTAATTATATTACATCACCCAAGATACAAGATATAATAACACAGGAATTGACTACCAGACCCTGACAAATTGTGGCAGGTAGTCTAGCTAATAGGTACACAGGGTTGGACTAGAGTGCTGGAGCTCCCCAGGAAACAAGAGATCAGGTCCCAACAGGAAACAAGAGATCAGGGGATCATCAGGAAATAAGAGCTCAGGGGCCTCCAAGTAAACAAGAGATCAGGGGCCCACCAAGAAACAAAAGATGGGGCTCCCACCAGGACACAAGAGATCAGTGGCCCACCAGGGAACAAGAGATTGGGGGCCCACCAGGAAGCAAGAGATCAATGGCCCTCTAATCAAAAGATTTTTTGTTTCTTTCTTCAAATTATATTAATTATTTGTATCCTAGTTCTTTGTTTGTCTCCAAACTCCTACCTGCTTTATACTACCTTTAGGAATATGCCATAATGGTGAAGTTTGAAACTCTAGGAGGGTCCACTCTGTGTTTTGGTGGGCCAGTCTACATTGTTGGGGTGCTCTATTGGACTAATTCAAGAGAAGTTATTACATGGTAGACCTTTCCTGAAGGTCATAACTATAGCGGTTACTTTATTATTATTTATGTGGAATCTCTCTTTCTCTGAAATGCTCATATGCAATTTCCTCTTCTTTTAGGAGAAAAAATTCTCTACTTTAACCCAAAAATATCTGAATCTTTATCCAGATTTCCAAATTTCAGGTTTTATCATCTATATGACTTCAAACATAATGTCTATAGATGGACACAAGATACACAACATGTGTTAATTTGTTTTTGTTTTGTTTTTAGCAATAACAAAAGAAAAGTAAGTAAAATCAGAACGTATACAAATCAAAAAACGATGATGGCATCAGAGCCAAAACCAAACACGGGAGGGTCCATTATAAATGTATTTTAACCAACTTTGTGATGCAATTTTGTTGTTTTGTGTTTTTCACCTGTTTTGAAGAAAAAGACCAAAAGAGTGGTCTCGCTAACACTGAAATCCCTTTAAAGCGTTCGCTGATGTCTGCGTGCAGGACATCAGCAAGCACATAACACCATGTGTGAAGTGAGGCGAAGGATCCGGACCTCACTTCGCACAATGGTGAATTACCCCCTTAGTTTTACAATTCACACCCGATAAGAAATAATGAATAACAACTGGTCAAGAGTAGCAAACAATTTTCTAGAAATTTATATTAAACAAAAATTGGTTTCGATGTAGATAAAGAGGGTAAGTGCCAAAAAGCATTAATAACAGAAATCAAATGGGAAAAACTTAAGAAAAATTTATGATAAATAGGTGAAATTTCAAAAATGTGCTAAAATACCAGGTCAATGCATTTTAAACTTTTATAAATATGCCCCAACAATACATACATAAATACCCCTATGAGGTCCTTACTAAAGGCAGAATAGTGGGAGACAACTCAAAGGAAAAACTTGATCATTTATGTTTTTCTCTAGAATATTACTTAATAGGATGTTATGCAACTTACTTTTTTATAAGTAACAATATTTGCAAAAATAAAAGACATTTGGGAACCTCTTCAATTTATGGATTGCCAAATTCCTGGCCAACCAGCTGTTGAGAACTGAAAATCCCAGCATCCCCTAATGTCATCAGCTGTTGAGGGATGGTTGGAGCTGTGCTTTACTAGCTGGAAGGAGGTGATTGTTGACACTTCTATATTTAAATAAATATTGTGAATGACAATCCACTGCCATGTCATTTTTAGTAGTAGATAGTTATATCGTGAGGGTAAACCCAAATTGTAGTGGCCCTAGTGGTCCCTAGGTCCCTCCTCTCAGCCTCCAATCTGGAGAAACAAAATAGGGTGCATCACGTTTTAGATTTTTAAAACAATGTAGGCAACTTTTATTGCAAAACAAAATATTCACAAGACCTATCGTTGAAAAAAGTCTTTTTTACATGGTGATCCGAGATAAAGTCAACTTCATGTTAACAAAAGGTGGATCCAAGCAGGGTTTCTGTCAGGAATGATTTGTTTGTATTA
>WMED01018642.1:0-12642 GCA_019650415.1 Pipa parva | reverse complement strand
AGAACTTTTCACATCATTTTGCATGCACAGGTACTTCTACTATTGACTAAAATATGGAGTCACAACTACGCGAGTCACAAACTTACGCACCAATTCGGACTTTAGTGAATAACACCCTAAAACATTTTGCATCACATAGCACTTTATTCTAATAGGAAATGCATGGTCTTCATAAATATTGCTTTTATTAATATGCTTGTATTGTTAAGGCAAAAATCTATGTATCTTTCATTGGTGATCTATTACTCAAGTAGATCCCATAACTATGATATTGTGGCTTATATTCAATGTAATGTAATAACTGTTAGTTTGTCTAATATGTGTATATGCCCAGGACCATGTACATTGGTAATCTATTATTTGCTATATAGTCCAGGCTCAGACGGGAAAATTGAGACAAGCTATAGCTAATGTTTCTACAACACTCCAAATAGATCTCTTTTTTCCAATGCTTTTTAGATCACCATGTGGGTTCTTTTTTAAAATCTCTAAATAATCACAACACGACCATTGCTGTGTGCAGTTTACTGCACAAAAGTTAGTTGTGGGAATTTTGATGGCAAACGTAAAAAGGAACTCTGCATAGGCACTATTAAACCAAAGGGGTGAGCTTGCACTGTGTTTTGATGCTGATTTTGATGTCAAAATGCATCATCCAACATTGCTGTAAGTAAACCGCACATGAATAAGTCATTCAGCACAGTTTTATTTTACTTGCACATTACACTTTATTAGTTAGTGTAAGCTGTTCCTCTGAATGGTACAATGGAATGTGAATATGTGACTCCTATAAAAGCAGTACCTCTAAGTGGTAAAATATTTGCTTGACTTTCCAGAGTGATTATTTGTCTGGAACGGGGGCATTATAGTTTATACCCAGCATAAAAGAAAACACAAATGTTATTATAATTTTTAGAAACCCACATTTCACTCATCAAATATCACTTTAAGTATCCCACGACAAAGTCAGTAGGGCTTGGTATGGGAAGAGAATGCAATATTTTAAAACTGGAGAAATAAAGTGAATTATCCTAAAAAGTCAGATCAGTGAAGCAGTTTTCAAAGGAGTCAGTTTACTGATACATAATGGCTGTGAGGACTCAGGAAGCAGACCCAGCAAAATGCAAAAACAAGAGGAGCAATAATTATGAACTACAGACACTGTCTATGTAGGGCAAATATGCCTGTTATTACTGTCAAGGTCAGCATACACTCTTATTGCTTTTTCTCTACTTGATGGTGCTTCACTGGTTGCTAATAATGTCCAAGGGCAGTGATCTTGCACACCCATAGACAGTACACTGATTATCTCATTATGACAATAATAAAAGTTATTGCATTATTCATTTTAGTTTTATATGCTATGGTACACAGTATTTCAGTGTTGTCTCCAACATTCATTAAATAAAACATGTTTTTAAAATAATATTTCCTAGTGTTTTGGCATATACACAACATATAGAGGAGATCTTTAACTCCAGGACTTTCCTATTTACAGAGTTGCTTGGTAGAGTAATGTGTAGTGTAAATCATAAGGTAGACCAGAGAGTATTGTGTAGCATAGCATATGGGTAACTAGATAGGCTAATGAACAATGTAACATATAAGTAACTGGGTGTGCTATCTACAGTACAGCTGAGCTTCCCACTTGGTAACTGGGTAGGTAGCTAATAGGCAACTGGATGGAACAGCAAACAGAATGCAGTGTAGCTATTGAACGGCTGCTTGGTCTAATTGTTAGGTGTAGCTATTGTAATGGGCCCACTGGCCAGTGGAGGATGGTGTGGACATCACTTAGGATGCTGAGCTAAAGAGCACACCTGCCTTTATCAGAGGTTCCCGCAAGGGAATATAGGAACCAGGTCCTTAGAGGTTGAGAACCCTAGGAGAGCCCCAATAGTAGGATTATGATCAACCAAACTGGAACTAGGGAACTGGCAGGGTATGGAATTAACTGTAGCCAGGACAGGCTAGATGATGAAATCATGAAGCAGACAGGAAGCTGAAGCCACTGTAGGAAACCAGACTGGGACCATGGCTGGATCTTGGATATCAGGAGCAATCTGAAAACACTGCAGAGCAGCAATGGAACATCCAAAGAAACAGAAATCAGGATTACAAATCTTAAAGCAGTCAAGTGATTATGCTGTTTTATATTACTACAGTCCAGGGGCTTAAATAGGGGAAACTCCTTGCTAAGGCCAGGTTCACACTAGTGCTTCTAAGTGCTGTGTTTATAAAAAAAACCTACCCCAAAACCCCATTATACTTACCTAATTTGGTCACAGTGGCGTGACCATGCGCCAAAATGCTGTTGGGACACTTCATGACGCCTTTTTAGGCAGCATAGGGATGTAACGTGAACAATGCGATGGGATAGGAGCAGCAGAGAATGTGGAAGCAGCAGTCACACAGCGTTGCGTTAGTACCTATTGAAAAGTGCATCCCAAAAATACGCCAGTCTTCATGTGCCGGCGTATTTTCAGCAAGTACTTTTTTTAAAGCACAGTGCTACTAAGCGCTAGTCTGAACCCTGCCTAAGGCTAGATCAGACTGAACGTAGCAGTTTTATATAGGGAGACACTTAATGCAGTTGGATGACAAAACCGATTCTAATAATGTAGTGAGCAGAGGAAGTCAGGTATGTTTTGAAACCAATCAGGTCTAAGTGAATTGGACATTAGACAGAATGGTGAAGACAAGATAAGATAAGGATAGCTAACAAAAAGATAAGGCTAAGTTCTCTGGTGGCGGATGTGTAAGGTAACTGTCTGCAGCCTGGGAGACCTTGGTTTAAGAACTGTGAACTGTATAAATTAAGCATGTCACTGAGCAGTATTTGAGCATTTCTAATGGTACTGAGCAATCACTTGCCACCAGGGCCGGTCCTGGCTAGATTTGCGTCCTGGACGAACCACCCCTTGGGCCTGTTGGGGCAGATCTGGGGCTGGGGGGCAGATCTGGGGCGGGGGGCTTTTCTTACCCCATCCAGCAGGCATCGCGGCTCTACAGCTGCTTCCTGCTCCTTTGATTCAGTCAAAGCCGGGAACGCTGATTACTTGCGTTCCTGGCTTTCTATTGGCTCATGTGACCGATCGGGTCACATGAGTCAACATCATGTGCCTTAGGGCACATGACCCGACCCCTTTCTACCCGGGGGAAGCGCTCCACTGGCCGTTGTGCTGGCCAGTGGAGTGCTACAGCCCCTTGACTGCCAGTACAATGGCTGGCTTTCAATGGGTTAAACAAGGGGGCACACGCATTGGCGTTTGTGGCCCCAGGCACTAACTGGATATTTTGTAAAAACATGTTATTCACCAAGGTGCGAATTCGACTGCCGAATTCTCAAACTGCAAATTCCCATAGCAAATCCACAACAATTTCCCCGTTGTAAAGTTGTGACAATTTTTTAAAGGTAAGATTGCGACAATTTTCCCATAATAAAGTCGCGACTGTGACAATATTCTCATTATAAAGGCGCGACTACGACAATAGCAGTCTATTGTGACTGTCTTTATCTGGCAAATTCACACCTATACACATCAATTCGGACTTTAGTGAATAACCCGCTATATACCACTGAATTCACAGTAAGAAGTTACCATCTTGTTCTGTTGCCACAGAGCACCTGGACACTAAGCAGTAACTGGGAATTTTTTAGCCACACTGAATAGCATCTATGCACTGTGAAAAAACTCAGAGCAATAACAGGGCAATTAGTGTCAGTTAGACATTTTCAAATAGCATCTATATAAAAAGAAGTAAGATATATCTTTTTTCAGTATAACTCTTGATAAATAGGTGATTTATGTATGCACGCGCACACAAAGTAATGTGAAGAACTTCCTAAGTTTGCGACTGAATTGTACATGAATTCACCACATCGCATAGTTTGCTGTATACACAAATATGGGGTGTGGAATGGATGTGGATTCGCGACCTTTTGTAGTTTCATTAATAAGCACCTTAGAATTCTGGGAAACACAGATTGAATACATTTGAGGTATTTTCAGTTTGGTGTTACTGTTCTTTTAAAAACAATATATGCACTCTGACATCACTGTTTCTTTCTCTTAATATTGTATGAACAGAATCTTTCCTTTTATAACAGTATCCACTAAGAAATAAAATAATTCTGCTACCATGAAAATGGCTGTTTGCTTGACCACAGGTACATAACATGCACATAATATAGTACTGATCCTTCTCTATGTAATACAAGGTTTCATTGTGCTAACTAATTTCCTATTAAATTAAACAAACCATTTTAATCCCAACATTATGTTGTTTGTTCATTCAGAAAACTTGTCCCCATGAGTAAATGGAGGGAAAGGTTTCGCCTGAATATTATAGTCCCATAGGCTCCACACCTAGTGAGACGGTATCATTTTGTCTTGATTAATGTCTGACAGCTGTTCAAGTATTTCCTCTTCTTAGTGAATGTAGGTAGGTCTATTGTTTATTATAAACTAAAAAGGGTCTAGTTTAGTTAAACTGGTACAAAAATGGGCAAGTAAAAGAGACAGTGTCATAAAAATAAAACTGGTTTATTCCTATAGTCAGAGAGATTAGTGTTTCAAAAAAGTTCAAAGTTTGTTTTTTTTAAAAGTTGAGCTCTTTTCTGCTTTTTAAAAGGAAGCTAATTTCTTAATGCACAAGCCCATTTCTATTCATTCATGTGACACTAACTTCCTCTATAAGAGGGGAATTCACCATTCAGCGAAGTGAGCTCTGAATCCTTCGGCTCACTTCGCAAATGGTATTATGCGCGTGCTGATGTCCTGCACGCGGACATCAGCGAGCGCATTAAAGGGATTCCAGTCTCGGCGAGAGCCTTGCCGAGACTGGAATCCCTTTAATGTGCTCGCTGATGTCCGCGTGCAGGACATCAGCGAGCGCATATTAGTCAGTCCAAAGTGAGGTGAACACTCCGCACCTCACTTCGGACTATCCTGAATTCCCCTCCAAGTCTTGTCAAATTCAGGACTGCAACTGTCTCTGCTGCTCGCTGAATAAATGAAGTACCTGTGCACATGCATGCGAAGTAATGCGAAGAGCTCTGTAAATCCGCAAATTAGCCATGTATTCGCCAAATCACAGAGTTTGCTCAAAAAGCGAACATGAGGAAGTAGCAATGAAATGTGAATTCATAGTTATACTCAACTATTCATCCTTTAGTCCAGCAGTCCCCAACCTTTGCTGGATTGGGGAAAGGCTTTCTGGTTCTCCAATACAACAAAGGTTTGATGGACCGGTGGGAGAGTAAGCAGACCAATGCGTGCTGTCGGCTGCATGATGGTGATATGCATCCTCTGTGTGTCACCATCAGGCAGCCCAGTGCCATGGGCATGCGGACGGGTTGTGGTGCGCGGCCTGGCATCAGGGAAACCCTGCTTTAGTCCATAAGGTCATTGCATGGTGTCTGTACCACTGTGGTTTATTCAGCGAATTAATCAGCATAACAATGCAGAACCTACACATGCGCTGTGACTCCCTAAGAAGGCAGGAAATATGAACATCTGGTGTCAATCTTCAAACACCAAATAGGGAAGCACAATCGTTACTTTAAACAATGCTTATGGCCATGCAAGACAGGATCAGCACAGCCTGTGTGAAAGTACTGACAATACCTCATTCTTTGTTTTTTCACATTGAAGGTCACAAACCTTTTTTCTGCTGTGATTGTTTAGCAAATCTGTCATCTTATTATCCACTCCCATCACACTCCCTTTCATGTGTGACTGAATTTATAAGCAACCCTGAAATGTTAGACCATGTTTTGCCAATATCAATGTTATCACCCTGTATTTGCTGCAAATTTAACTCATATTAATCTGAGCAAATCTGGCACAGACGATCCCAGGCAGGTTTGAATCATATTGGATTTAGCTATGGTAGCTCTACTTGCTATAGTAGATACGAAACAATATGAACATATACAATCTACGCACAAGGTTGAAATTATCACAGTTTTAATAAAACCCAGGAGTTTGTATTGGATTTCAAAGGCTCAAATTAATTCTGAAAGATTAAATTAGAAACCCAGTTCAAAAATGTGTCTCCACCCACACAATGTGACTTTACCATTTTCACTTTTTGTCCAAAGGAAAACATGGGGCTGTTTACTCTGCAAAATTTAGAGCCAGAAACAAATGTCATTTTTGGGGCATTATTACAAACAAAAAGTACCCTGAAACAAAGAAGTGGTTAGAATTCCTTACAAGGCCCTTTTTTACACTTGCAAGGAATGGATCCACACAACAGGTTTGACTCCTTGGAGTTAAGGGAATGCTTATCTGGAAATCAGTTACATTCTAAAGGAGGTGAAGAACCAAGAGGACTATGTTCTACATCAGGGTTGCCAGCCTTAATGCGAATTTTTTACTTTTGACAATTTCATATTAAAAAAACAAAAAGTGGCAACTGTGGGTATTTTAACTCAGTGCAGTGCCAGGACACAGGGAATTTACAATTAGACAATGGTGTAATACAAAAGTCATATATTTATTTTTTTATTTAAACAGACTTTCTTATTTAAGAGAACACTATACCCCATTATCATTAAGGTTCATAAATCAAGTATATGAGCTCTCAATTTAATGTTAATAACTGAAAGCTCTTAGCTACTGTGTAATAAGTATAGTATTGATGATACAGTCATACATCCTATTGTAACTCTCTTTGAAAATATTCCATTTTATACCTGTTAGTCTGGCCCCTTGACTCCATGGGCACCTGGTAGCTACAGAGCCACCAAACTGCATATATATATACTGTATATGTATAATTATATAGTATCAGTAAAAATAATATTTACTTGATGTAGTTACAGTCACCCCTTGTGTATAGGGGTGACATTTACAAAGCGCTATGCACTATGGATAACACAAGTACCATCACTGACCGTGTAATTATCTTGCTATTTGTTTGCAATGACAAAACAGGTCCGTTGACTTTCTCCATGTAAAACACCTGGTGAGAGATATAGACACGATGACTGGTGGTATTTCAGGCAAGTTGATGGGCATGTTCTGAGTCTGTTCCATAGTTAATTGATAGTGGGAGTTTACCCTTAAAGTTAATTGATCCTAAGCACTATAACAGGATCAAAATATTTCCTAATACAACTCACAAAAAGTAACCTTTTCCATATTAAACAAAACCAGTTTTTTTTACTTCTAATCTCCTTATTCTTAAATATGAAGCATTTTTTGATGACAATGTCCCTTTAAGACACTTTACTGTAATCTATTTTGCATTTTTCCTCTTTTTTTTATTATTTATCTTTCTATGCAGTCTGTCCCCTTGGTTGACATGTTAATAAACATATCATAAATCCCAAATAAACCACAGAGAGCCCAGATTCAAGCATAAAGATCACACCAGTTCCCCCTTCTCTCCCCTTTCCATTCTGCCTCCTCCCATTTTTTCCCAAAGTGCAAAGAGTCATATATCAGCCTATTCATACACTGCCTAGGTTCCCAAGGCAGAAATATCAGTCACCACACTGGACTACGTGCAGCACTCATGAAACAGGGGGAACTCAAATAAGCACTGTGTTTCACGGTTGCCATGGGCAGGTCTCTGCTAATTATGTTTTGATGTATTATTAGTAAAACTTAGAGATGAGGCCAAATGTACCTCTTTAAGTTCAATAAATGCTGGCATGGCGTATTATTCTGAGGCTGAACCCACAAGCTTGAGTATTTATCTTGTACGTCAGACATACACTTCAAGCAGCCACACCTCTTCCCACTTATATCTGTGCCTGGAATATTAAGAACCTCTCATTATAAGCAATCTAGACTCTATATGCATGCACATTGTATTTAGCTAAAGACAACATGTTAAATTTTTGACATTTGTACAATGCAAACAGTTTACCTAGAGGAAGATTACATGACAAGTTCCTAGTGTAATTGTTAGTTATCAGCAAGTATTCAGGCAAGTTCAGATAATGTATTTTATTTTATTTTTCAAAGCTGTGACATTGCATGCAGTGGACAATGCCTGCAAATGTTAGCAAATAAAAATAACAACATTTCCTATGGTAATTGGCTGGAAAAAAAATTCTTAACTCTGTCTTGAGATAGAAGAAACTTTGGTTTTCAAGGGTTAACCTACTGCTCCAGAAGGATAAGAGTGTTGGTTTAGGAGATGAAGAAATTCAGTTTCTACAAGGAAACACATCATTTCTATTAGGCATTCTGGTTCAATTCAGTGATGTGTTGAACAAAAAGACTAGCACAGTACAGCTATGTTTCAATCCACTTAATTTCCATAGCACTGGCAGGTTCTGGGATTTAAATCATTAAACAACCTTGGGATGAACTTTTATCCCAATGAGTGCAAGCCACAGAAAAGAACCACTTCAGTTACTTAAAGAAATAGCATCAAAACTCAACAACCTCGTTTTTAATAATTTCATGTATTTGATCACATGAATAAAGGGGATGTATTTGGGTAAATATATTCTGTATTTTGAATATAGGTATATGATGTTCTTATCTCCTGTATTATCAGCATCCTCATCCAACAATTCAGCGGGTTTCCAAACCATTAGCGCTTTTCTCATTCTGGGGACTGCCATATTGATGATCACTCTCTATCTTGGCCCTCTTGCTTGTCTTTCATTTATGTTTTTCCTCACTTTATCTCTAGCAGTGGGCCAACAAAAGATGGACATTTTCTAGGCTTGGTCTTTACTAAAATGCATTTCTCTTTGCTTTTAATATAAATGTATTTAATCCTTCATATCCCTACTTCATAAATGCTTTTAGTATCACACTCTTCCATTTCATATTTTCCTACCCTAAAGTCTTTACTTGCAGTATGCTTGTAATCTACCTACAGGCTCTGCTTTCTATTCTCTCCACGCTCATACAATGCTTTACTTGAAAAATGTAACAAATAATTCTATACCGAGCACTAAATTATAGTAAGTAAGGTAAATCCCTTAATTGCAAGGGTTGGGGTGCTCTGAGGATAGATAATCAAAGCTTATAAATTACCACAATAGACAAAAAGTATCCCCAGTAGGCACACCCAAAACAGCAAGTAGAAATCTGTATAAATAGAAAAAGATATCCTTTACTCAGACAAAGCACTTATATCAAGCATGTCCCACGACTTAACATTCAAGATCCTTCATTGGACTAACCTAACACTACTAAAAAGACATCAGATGGGATTGTTACCCAGCCCAGCATGCCCAACGTGCCTAAATACACATGCAGATCTGTCACTGTCTGTGGAGCTGCCCAATGATCCAATCAATTTGGAAAGAAATAAAAGAATACTGCCACAATAAACTATCACTCTATGTCGAAACTACACCAGAATGGGCCATATTCCGGATACTAAACTACAAACAAAACCAAAAATTCAAAACATCTTAAAAAACAACTCCTCAAAACTGCAGCAGCAGCCACCAAAAAGTCCATACTATCGCAATGGAACCAGCCTCAACCACCACTGACGGAACTGACACATACCCGAATCAAATTTCTGTTCAACATGGACTGGCTAAATACATTAACAGCAAAAGAAAATTTAACCAACTAATTTTTTCTGTATGGCAACAATATATTAAGAACCTCCCAAACGCCACCAAAGAGCAACTGAAATCACAATTGCAATATACGGCCTGGTATAGTGCACAAATCTTACACGGCCTGACACCAATAAATGAACAAACTACAAAAGCCAAAATGGGACCTTGGGGGCGGAGCAACCTCTAGCCAAAAAGAAGGAAAGTAAAAGAGATAATATAAGCACATTATAACCAAAATGATTATAATAATGTTGTACTTACTATCCTGTCATAGCTGATGAGTCCCACTCCGGGGAGGAAACAATAATTACAAAGCCAAAATAATGTACAAATTCCCTCTCCTCAAATGCTACAACGTCTCTGAACATAGTTATGAAAAATGCAACAATTCCTATGCATGCTTTGTTTGTTTTGAATGTTGCAATAAAGAATTTAATTAAAAAAAAGATATCCTTTATTTGGTATACTTTAAAAATAACTAATATACAAATAAATATAGACATTGGTGCTACCGTGTATTAGTGATGCAGTATTAACAAAAATTAGATAAACTATCTAATCTAATCTAATTTATTGATCACCACATGAAGAAATCATAAATCTATGGCAAAACACTTTTGGCATCAGTGCCCCAGCAGGAGATTTGTGACTGGGTACTCTGTGTATGGGTACAGTGACTCCATCTCTACTCTCTAAACCTCACCTGCCTTATGTTTATATTTCAATGTTGTCTTTTTTTTTTTTATAATATTTCTTTTATTGCGACCAATTTAATTTGTACATACATATCAGAAATCAAAAGAGCACTTTTTTCTTAACAATGTTTTCAATAATAAGTATATATTTAGACTGTATAACTTATTTCTCTAGAATTATAATATTAAGATAACACTGTAACAAACACAAGAGTATATTTTGTTTATATAGGTTGACCATCATCCCCACGGGGCAAGCACTTTTGTATATCAAACAAATTATATAATTTATGAGTTAAATGTTGTCTTTTTTATTGGGAATCACAATTGCCTAACATAGCTAGACAATAAGATACACAGATACCTGTACATGAATGTCATTTGGAAAACTTCTCTATTCAATAAACTAGATTATCTAAATGTTGTTAATTGTTTTTAAAGTATACCGAATAAAGGATATCTTTTTCTATTTCTATGGATTTCTACTTGTTGCTTCGGGTGTTCCTATTGGGGATACTTTTTCTCTATTGTGATAATTTATAAGCTTTGCTTGAAATCGGCATTTAATCAACCTACTGTCTCTCCTTTCTTTTCTCTCTGTTACAGCCTCTCCACACTGAAACGCTGGCTTCTTCTTATACCTCCATTGCCGAATACTGGTACCAATCTATCTGATCCTGAAAGTCTTTGGGAAAAACCACATTCGCTGGGGAGGATTTTTCATTACAAGTTTCTTCTTTCCTGCATTAACCATTTTTTTTTCCTAAACCAAACAAAACAGTACTCTCATAACCCAAAGCAAATAAAATTGCCTATTTTCTACATTAAGTACTCTTTTACATTCCTCAGCCTCAAAATCACTAACCCTTATACACTTCCCCCAACTTTTTGTTTACTTCTTTAAAAGCAAAGTGAATAATATCCACTACCAGATTCCCACTCCCTTCAGAGAAACTTTTGAATTCTTTTCTTCTTGCTACTCAGACTGACGTTTCTCAGCTTCTCACATCCTCTCCTGTTGAATCATGTTCCCTTCTACCTATGCCTGCTTTTTTATTGAATCACTGTGATTCTACTCTTTTACCACCCTTATGCATTTAATTAACTATTCCTGTCCTCTGGAATTGCTATCCTGGACTCTGCATACCTCTCTAACTACTCTTCTGTCTGTCTCTTGTCAATAGCCTCTAAACTTCAGGAACATCTGCTCTGAACCCACCTTACTAAGTGCATGCCAACCAACTCCTGGACCCTCTGCAATCTGGTTTTCAGCTAGTGTACTCTAAGGAGACTGCTCTGTGTAAACTTACAAACGGTCTCTAAGTTACCAAAGCCAAAGCTCATATCTATATTCATATCCTCTTGGACTTATTGTTTGCTGGTTATCGTATTCATCATTCAGCTCTTGTTTACTTTCTCCATTTCCTTGGTGTCTGTAGTGAAGTGACATCTTGTATTTCATCTTACCTTTCTAGCAACTTCTTTTCTTTCTCCTAGGTTAATCATGCCTCTTCTCTTCAAATTAGTGATGTGGTGCCGTGAGGATCTGTCCTTGTTCCTGTCTTGTTTTTGCTGTGTTATCTTTCTTTAGGTAATTTGTACTTTAGTACTACCTGTTTGCAGGTGACAATAACATTTCATTATCCACCCCTATACTAACACTTGAAATGTAGACTCAAATCTCTGTCTTGTAGCAATATTCTCTTGGATAGTCCCAGTATGTTTCAAATTAAATCTTGCTAATTTAACATAATGACATAACGATAACTGATCTTGTTTTCAAGTTCTCCTGGACATGCTACCTTATTTTTCCCTTTCAACTGTGCTCAACAGCCCTATTCATTTTACATTTTGTCTTCTGGTGACTTTTGAATTTTATCTCTTTTTCTCTAAGCAAATTGGTGCTACTACTAAACCTGTTGTTTTTTTTTTCCTGCAATATTGTTAAGATACATCCCTTTTCTCTCACAGACATCATTCACATACATTTCCTCATCTTATCATACTTGGACTACTACAATGCTCTACTAACTGTGTAAACTGTCCTTCACCTATTGCCTTCTATTTTAAATTATGTTGCCAGAATTCTCTCCCTTTTTTTGTACAACACTACCCGACAGCCTTGTTACCACGAACAACCTCCACTACCCCTGAAATGCTTTATAATTAGAGCTAAGTGGCTTGTCCATAAAGCATTTGAGCCCTCCACATCTACTAAAGGATTTGGTGATGTTCACACTGTATAAAATATTAGTTTTTGTATTGGTGGGGGGTGGAGGGCCGGGCTGAGTTCCTGTCAATGGGGGTTGCCAGTCATAGATGTTGCAAGTCCTCTATTATATCCAGAGGTGGGTAGTAACGCGTTACTTGTACTCCGTTACATTTACTCAAGTA
>WMED01018641.1:0-12642 GCA_019650415.1 Pipa parva | reverse complement strand
GATACAGATAGATAAATAGATAGATAGATAGATAGATAGATACAGATAGATAGATAGATATTTTGTCAATTCTACATATGTACATGAGCACATACAAGTATTCTCATCTCTCCAGCATACATGACAATGGGTATTGGTATATACTGTATATGGTATATATATGGTATTGGTATATATTGGTATATATACTGTATATGGTCATGCCATTGAAGTTTTATTAAATAGGAAATTGATAAAGATACATGGGATAGGGAGGGGAAGATTTCGGGCAAGGTTATAAAGAAAGAAGGGAAGAGAATATAGGAAGAGAGAATATGTAGTTGGTAGTGAGAGACAGTAGGGAACTACAGAACCCTGAGTCCTATGGCAGGATTGGCATTGAGATCCCTTTATAATATATGTGCATCAACACTCCCTTCCCTGGTGCATGACTGGCACTGAAATCCCCTCCAGGCCAACTGGTAGGAAGACTGAAAGGGCTGATATATACAGCAGAAGGCATGATTAAGACATAAGATTCAGAACAAAATAAAGATACTGGGGAAAGGACTAAAGGCATATGAAATACTGGAGGGGAAAAATGAGGGAAGAGAAGTTTTAGGCATGAGAGGATATAGGAAGAAGTAGTAGAGGGGAGAAAAGGGGGAGAATAATGACATGGGGTGAGAGGGAAGAGATATAGGGACTGAATGAAGACTAAGAAGACAGAATAAGGTGTGAGTGGAAGAGACATGGGGGAGAAGGAAAATATGTTGAAGTCAAAAATGAAAAAAAAATCAAGTTATAAACACATGACATCATCACATTTAACCTATATTTTTTGTCCTTTCCTCTAACACCAAACCTTACCTCTAACAATTTATATTTTATTGGGATTTTTGGGGCAGACCTCATGAATATTTAAAAAAAAAAAATCAGCATAACATTTGGGTGTAGCAAGAGAATTGTAGTATATTCACAGTTTGTTCTGCTGAGGTAAATGAAATTCTGAATTCCACCAGCTCTGAACAGATGGGCAGAATTTCAACAACATTCTCCACTAATGAAGGATTCACAAATGAAAAATACAAGTGATTGCAATTCCACCAAAAAAAAATAAATAAAAAAAAACAGACCATTATTTGATCACTGCGGCAATTAAAATTAAACTAATACACAAGGAAAATAACATTTCAAATTGGAATTTTCTGAATGGGTATTAGTAATTATTCTGTTTACAAATATGGGGAACTTTTGACTCTTGTCAGGGTACCGAAGACAGCTTTCTAAAGGACAGAAATGTTTTAATTATATGACAATGAATGCATAATTATTATGTTTGTTAGGAACGAATCACAAGACAACAGACTTGATATTGCTGCTGTAGTTTGGGCATCTTAATTACTTTTTCATTTATTTTGCATATAAAAGCGATTTGCTAATTGTCTCTCTGCTGAAAGTATACAAAGTATAATTAGCCAGACATAATTCTGTATGTGTTATTGTGTCATCTAAGTCTGTGACTGTTATTTTATAACATGTATAAAAGTTGGTTTATGAACTATCTTTTATTTTTCATTTTCTATTTAAATATAGTTGAGACTGCTCAAGTAACCCATTGTTCAGTATTAGAAAACTTGAGGCCATTTCTGCCTTGGATGTTTTGCTTGCAGTTTGGACCTGGATCCAGTATCCAGATAGCTCTAGTTGATCAGAAGCAAAGTCATGGAAAGGCTGGAGATTAGGACAGGAAGCAGACTGACAGAATTGAGAATCTGCTCAACTTACTTTGCTTTTAATGGAGCAGTTAGGATTTTTTAAGAGCTAGTATTGAAGTGCCAGTACATTTTGTCTGAATCTCAAGTTGTAACAATTGGTTAGCCACAATTTCTGAGCACTTAATTTCTATGTGTGATTGTGCAGCCCAGTGGTGAGTATAGCAAGAGTAAGCTGAGAAGTTCCAAATTCAAGTTTTTGTATTTTTTTTTTAAGTGTTTTAATATCATAAAGACTTTGAAACAGAAATTAAAACATAGATTACAAAGAAGCAGTTCATGAACCAATTTTCTCACAATTTCTCCCATTTAAGAGTATACTCCAGGAAGACCTAAAGCTTTTTAGGGAATATGTCATGAAAATCTCTTAGTAAATCTCTTTAGGGCAGTGCGGTGGATCAGTGGTTAGCACTGCTCTGGGTTCAATTCCACCCTGGACTTCATCTTCATGGAGTTTGTATGTTCTCCCTGCACTTGCGTGGGTTTCCTCCGGGCACTCCGGTTTCCTCCCACAATCCAAAAACATACACCTGTGTGTGACTGAATACGGAAACTAGATTGTAAGATCCATGAGTCAGGGACTGAAGTGAATGACAACCTCAGTAAAGTGCTGCATAATATAGTATCGTAATATAAAAATGAACAAAATACAAAAAAATGAGTATTACGCATATTTTTTTACATTCACTAGGACCTTTTTTCTGGACCATAGGCTTTCCATTCTGCTAGTTGATGGATTTTACCTCTGAATCTTTGTAAGTCCACTAATTGTAGGTTTTCATATTCCACCTATACAGAACCCAGAGGAGGACTCCACAGCCATCTTAAGTAACTGTCTGGTGTATTTTGCTAACCTTGTATGCAATGGTATCTGGCTGAGTAGAGAACAAATTCATCAAGTGCAGTAAGCAGAGCATAACTATAGTAACTGAAACCATCCGGGCATACCTCTTTGAACAGAATGGGGATGGGAGAAAAAGTCTTATAGTGGCAAAGTGCTAGGTTGGTTTTATGGTTAGATTAAGGAGCACATGAAATTATTTTTAGTTTCAGGTAGTAATTCAAGTGCAGAGAAGCATAAAGATGTTAGTTTATGAATTAGGAGTCCCTAACCATGGAACCATATAGAGGTTGCAATGGAATTCTTGTGGTCCCACAAGGAGTTTATGTGGCTTAATATCCAGGCTTTGCCAGCTCTGAGCAAAGGGGGAATTTGCGAGTTTATTAAGTCGAAGTCATTGTTCTAACTATACATTGTCCTAGGTGAGACTGCTATGGGACCACATTGACCATTCCTTTTAAAGAAATGCATGCATTCATGTTAATTGTGTTGTTAAGGACCTGTGTGAGTTACTTACCCCCCTTTTATACCAACTATGGGTGTAACATGGCATTTTTCCAAAGATAGAAGGTATATATTACGGATGTTTTGTTTGAATTTGGATAAATCCAACCAAATATGACACTGTAGATACTTGGCAGGTTGGAATTTTGTTGGATTACTTAAAATAAATACAAATCAATGTGAGCCAAAAATAACACACAGAGCACATCAGATTTTAATGCTCGACTTCATTTTCTAACAGTAAAAGAATATTAAATCACCTTAGGGAATCATAACATTTGAACAGTACTTGGTCAAAAGCCTCCTGATGCACTACTCTGTGCTGCCAGCTCTCAGTAAAAATGGCAATACCAACCATCCTAAGATGGTGATGCCAATCATACTACCCCCTCCTATGTGCCATAGCTCCTCCCCCTTACTATCCCACTTCCTCTTATATAATGCGGCAGTCTGGCTTCCGCAGCAGTGTAGCCCCACCCCCCCATATTTCTTTTAATGAAAAACAGAATTCAAGTCTGAATCCAAAACCTCTGTCAAAAATCTGAACCTCACCCAAGAACAAAACTCTGTAATCGATTCGAACCTGAAATAAAACATGGGGTTGCAGGGTACATCCATAGGTATATGTTTATCATGATGCAATAAAGGCAGTAATAGAACTCTAACTGATAGGCAAACAGGGACAGCTTTGCCTAAAATTCTGTAACAATCACTTAGAAATCCCATGAATAAATTACACCCAGCTGGTACTGAGAAATTACTATTTTTTCCACAATAGTGATGCGTGTCACATTCTTCATTTTTTTCCGTAGTGAACATTTGATTTAGTATCTGTTTACTGCTAATCCTGTGTCATGACATTTACATTCTCTGCTGATTCAGAGCTCAAGGCAGCTACCTCTGAAGATAAAGCTAGTAAAGAAAAACCAAATTGTCATAAAAAGAATATCCTGCATTGGGCTGTTATATTTAAATGGAAAACACTCTCCTGCTCTCTTTACCCTCTAGACACTGAGAATAATTTCCTTAATGATGATAAAGTCAAATAGTCACTTTGTTGATAATACATGTCATATCTGGCGTTTGTAGTTAGAGTAATTCTATGTTGTAATTGTCCTTATTATGGAAAATAATGACAGAGATAAAGAATGAAATGTCATTGCACATGGTGAAATGTATAAAGGAGTATAGTTTGTTGAAGTTTGTTTATCATCTATCACCAAAATCAACATAATCATCACGAATGAACAGTGTCACTGGGATGTTCTATATTACTGTATGTACAGTTGCAGTCATGGAGAATAGCAATTTATTCCTTAAATCTATTCTGTTGTGTCCCAATGTTTTTTCTTTCCTAAAGACTTATGTGGACGGTAATATAAAAGGGAAAGAATAAATTCTAGTGGATGATGGAAGAATGGATGGATGAATGGATGGATGGATGGATGGATGGATGGATGGATGGATGGATGGAAGAATGGATGGATGGATGGATAAACAGGCAGACAGACAAATGGCCTAATGGATGGAAAGGCAGAGAGATATATAGAAATGTTTATGGGAGCTGCATTAGCAGGATACAGCTTTAACTAAAACATGGTCACTATTAATCACAGATATATATGGGGGTTATTCACTAAGGTGTGAATTCAACTGTCGAATTCGCTAACAGCGGATTCCCATAGCAAATCCGCTACAATTTCCCCATTTTCCCATAATAAGGTCACGACTGCGACAATATTCTCATTATAAAGACCCGACTGCGACAATATTCTCATTATAAAGACCCGACTGCGACAATAGCAGCTTATTGTGTTTATCTGGTGAATTCGCACTTATACGCAACAATTCGGACTTTGGTGAATAACCCCCATAGAGACAATATCAATCTGTACATTATCTTTACCTAGAAAGGCATTAGTGACACATGGATATCTGCTTAAACAGGATACAAGAAAGGGCCCCCCTTTTCCTGTAAGGGCAGCAAAATTGTAGAATTTCCTACAGTTTGAACTATTTCTAGGTGAAGTCTTTACTGATCCAAAAACTTCTTTGGCCACCAGCAGTGGGATCAGAAAAGATTTTTTTTTTTTTTTTACTATAAAATAACCATAAAAACTGTTTTTTTCCAATTATGTATTTAAAAAATGAATTTGCAACACCAGAAAAGGGTTCCATAGGGGATTGTAGGTGCCAAGGTAGCTATAAGCTGTCTAGGCTGGTGGTACCTCACTGAGAGGTCCCAAAAAGAATTATAAGCTGGTCAGCTACTATTTAGCCTTCTGGTCTGTGATGCAGATGGGATTGTCAGTAATAAAGAGGGGTGGGGATGCTTTTTGGTGGTGATAAAAAGTAAATCCTTTTTTGTCAAGATTTGGTAAAATGGGTTTAAATATTTTACCTGCTACGATTAAACAAAAGCTAAAGATATATTAAATAGGAAGGGTATGAGCCAAGGACGGAGTAATGGAGTGTATACTGTACTCGTTAATCCCTGCAGTGGAAAACAGCAGTTTTTCAACTCATTGTGTCGTACTTGTACAGTGATACTGGGGCGAAAAAAAATGTTTGATGTGGAATTAAGTACAATAGCATGTGTAGTTATTCAAATAACTGTAGCTCCTTGAAATCACATTTGATTAGGTAGATATTTATCAGCCAGTCCCTGAGGACCATGAATGTATTTACATACATCATTTTAGTACTGTAGTAGAATATTATCTCGCAGATGCTAGCTACTTGTTTACAGAGAGACTGGTGCAGTGGAATGGAGAAGCACTCTATGTCTACTGCTTGTTTATGTTTGCAAGTATCAATAGAGGAATAAACAAAAACCTGTGGACATTTGCTGTCCATGTGTCAGTTTGCTCAGAATGCTTCAGACGGGAGCAAAACTACAAGTGAACCTAGCAATCTCTCACAAAACATCTGCAACCATCTGACCCTGGACGTAACCTTTAAATCTATCTTTTCATATTCATCTCAAAAGACCTTGTCAATGGCCAAGGAGAACGAAGAAAGGGATTCTTCAACAAACAAAAAAAGATACAGAGGAAATTCAACCCAGATTAGGTGGCAGAAGATAATACAGTTTGCTCATTTCCATTCTGCCTGCTCAAACTGGAGTTGAATTCATTTTCACTCTATCTTTATTCATGTTATTTAAACATTACATTCATTAGGATTGTGAACTGCAACAGATAGAAAGGAACAAAACTACTCGCCAAATTTGTTGGGCATCTGTTCCCACTAGAGACGGCCCTCTGCCAACTCTGCATCGTGTCATTTTTTTACTCTCTGAATTCATTTCAAACACAATCCATCAGTTTATGAACTGTTTGATCAAACTTGTCATTAACCAAGTGAAACGTTTCATTTGTATTAAGAAAATGGGACAAATAATTAGCATTGGGATTAACTGTTTTACTGTTTTATGTTCCTATTTACTAAATCTGTTTACTGTTGATACAATTTACTTTTTTCATTATATTTCTTTTTAGCATGACTCCTCATTTGTATTACAGTAATTCCATTTTCCAAATGTATATATACTTTACAGTTTCATCTGGAGCTTCAGTAATTAACATGTGTTCGTATGTGTGCATTTTCCTTATGTTATATTAATGTACAGGATCGGGAAACAAGAATAAATTGTACATTTGTGCAACGTGCCATTTCATTTATATTATCTGTATGTCTGTATGGGAAAAAATTGATTCCTGCAAACTAATTCAACTAGAAAATGATTAGCATTATTATTATTTATTATATACATTATTTGTATGAATCATAATTACAAAAAAAAAAAAAAAGCTATATTAAGGCCCAACCCATAGCATCACTGGAATGCTCAAGCAAGCAGATTTTAAAGGGACGGTTAGATTCTTTAAAATCCCATTGGATTTAAGGGAACAGTTTACAATTCGTCCACCACAGATTCCGCTGTTTTAATTAATAGACAGTCAAGAATGTTTAATCATAAGTCAATCAATCTCTCAATTAAAAAAAATAAACATGGAATATTACCAGCAGATAAAGACCAGTTGGTCTATGCAGTTTTGCTTATTAATATTTTAGTTCTAGTACAGGTGCTCATCAAAGGTGTTTAAATTAATTTATTGTTGACTTACCCATTATATCTGCTTGGATTTAGTTTTTGATGTTTGCCACTCTTTAAGTAAAAGAATATTTTCTTAAATTGTTTTTGATATTTTCAATCTGAAGGTTCAGGCAGTGTCTCCTCGTTCTAAAATGGCACTAAAATGCTTCATTCTTAAGCATTATTGACACCTTTCATGTACAAACATACATGTCTCAGATATAAACCTCCTTTCTACAAGTTTCTTATGGCAATTTAATTTTAAGTATTTATATTTATTGTTAGTCTAAATATTAATATATTTATATGCTGTAAATATTTGAAACCATAAAAAATAGAATTCCAAACACTATACCATTATTGATATGTCCTTAACACAATTTTTACGATGGACCAGCTAGATATTATATGAAAAATATCATTTCAACCACTGTACTGCAGACTGGTGCAATATACTGTCTGGAAAGTTGCTTTGATCTTAACATTTGCTTTTAGGCAAGTTAAAATAGTTACAAATAAAGTGTATAGATTTGAATGAATTATGGTGAGCAGATTACAAGAGAATATTGATATCATAAAGGGTTCAACCATTTCGAAATAAATAACAAGTTATACATTCACTCCAAACCATATAATGATAAATTTCCTTGTAAAGTTCCAGTGTTTTCTACAAACGTATAGAAATGTATCTCACAGTAATTTGATTGAAGCAGGGCCAGGACAAAGTTTCATGGTGCCCAGCAGGACAGTGCCACACCTCACTCCCCCAGCCCCGGCTCATCTCCCCTAAGTTCTTCTGTATCACAGTGCTCTCTCCCCAGTGCTCCCTGATCATGTCACTTTCTGTTAGCAGGTCACAGGAAGTGACATGAAGTGGGAGCGCAGGGGAGAGACTGCTGCTCTACAGCAGAATGGATTTATATTCCTGTTCCATTTCAGATCAATATTGATATCATTTTTCAATTGGAAAACTTTTTTGACTCTGGCTAAGTGACAGGATTGACGCTATAGGGAATAATGGTTTACACCAGTCTGAGGCAGATGAACACATTGGATTTTTTAAATTAGTGAAAATGGTGAAATTAAATCCATAAATAAAGTTGTTTCTTTAGTATTAACTGATCAAAAAGCTTTTAGACTTTTATAAATAACCCCCTAAGCAAACACTGTAATTGGAGACATCTAAGAGGCTTCACTTTATAAAGTTGTCCCTTAAACTGTTAAAACTATTTAAAAGTGTTATTGACAGATATGTGATGTAGATATTTTACCAACAGTTTTTCAGTTTGAATCTAAACAATTCCCTTTATGTAAGATAGTAAAACTAGGAGGAATGCATCTGGTCTATAGACCTGGATTTGGTCATTTACTGTTTGTAAATGACCAAGTTTTTCAAAAAAGCTAAAAATATTGTCTGGAGGATTTTACTGTTTACTTTATATAACAAACCTGAGAATAAAGATAACAGGTGTAAGCGTGTTACATTCTGGGAAGTGGGCCAAAGATTATATGTATATATTAGGGAGGGCCAGCTGAGGAGAAGTTTGAATTTTATTATTGTAATTCATTAAGAGATACAAACAATATACACAATGTCAGATTGGGATTCCGGGGGCCCATCAGGAAATATGACATCTGGGGACCCACATACCTTTTGGCAGCATTCTCAAAGAAAGTATGTGGGGGGTAGATAGACACACACATGCACACTCAAACAAATAAACAGAAAAGTGCTAGCGCTAATAATGTGATATAAACATGAAAAAAAAGTCCAATGTTCCAAATAATATTGCTGCTTCAAAAGGAGTTATTCTCCCACTCCAAAGTGACGACAATCCAATCCAGAACAATTCAATCTCTGAAAGAAGCGCAAAAGAATATAGGCACTCAATGATGCCGTATCACAAAAATCAAATGGGTAATAATAGAAAAGACCCAACGTGCCTCACACAAAGAAAATTTCTTACAGTGAGGTGCAAAGAAGTATAAATGAAAACAACACCAATCGTGAAAATGTGCACAACAAATAAAATGTACAATAATTAGTGTAATCACTGAAAGCCATCCGCAGAGAAAAACAGTAATATGTTTTAAAGGTCCTGAATCCACACTCAAACACTGTTAGGAATACCTCTCATTCCTCTTTGTCTTTGGCGCCTCAGCTTCGACGTTCATCGTGCTTGTCCGCTGCACTGGCGTCTGGTGGATGCTCGCTGTATCCTCCTTCTCCTACCTCCTGTATTGGTGCCCACGTGATACCCACTCACACAAAAATGTACACTCACGCACACACACTTGCACATACATGCACACATGATCAGCCATACATGTGTATACCAGCACATTAACTAACATGTTCTCTCCTGCACTCTACCAGCATGTTGCTCTCTATCTCACACAATGGTGCTGTGCTATGAATGGACTAAATGAGCACCTGTCCTTAGCCCAGGGCCATCCTGTGAGATAGAGGAAGTGACATGCATCCAAAGAGCAGGAACTAGTACAGTGATGGCTATTCTATGACACATGTGTAAGAGGTGACACACTGAGACATTTTTGCTGACACGCGACATGACTCCTCGCGTGCTGCCCTCTCAGTAGGAGACTTGCCCTGCCTTCAGATGTTGACACTGTTACAAATATCAGTGGGTTTTTCTTGAAGTGACACACCACCGAGTTATGCTCGGTTTTTTGATGACTTTTGACACACTAAGCTCAAATGGTTGGCCATCACTGAGTTAGTTAAATGTACCACCAAATGGAGGGCCCTAGTGCTACACTTTGATTGTTGTGCAAGTTTTGAAATTAGACTTACCTGTCGGTTGCAAAGAATCAAAGGTATTGTATATATCTATTGATGCCACATTAGCTTCCTTCTTCTCAGTCAACTTAAGACTGGTCAAAAGTAGGAATGTCACAAAAATTTTGACATTCAGTTGTGATAAGTATTGAATTATGATTTTATTCATATGATTCATACACTTCTCACATGTATGGGGCAAGATTCCTTCCATTTCTAATCTGCTAGACCAATGTCAATAATTCTGGTATAAGTGGATCTCAGTTTCTCAAACAATATCAATGGCATGGTCATCAGGATCAGGTGTCTCCCACTGGGAAAAGATTTAATGATCCTTCTACAATAGTGGCATTAAACTCCACTGTCACTTGTCCTTTGGAGTTGTAAGGTACTCGAACATCTCTCAGTGCAGGCCCTAGTCATATTATTATAAAATATTCCACAGGAGATCTAGAAAAAGAATACCTTACTGATTTTTTCTATTTACCTGGTGCACCATACAATCCATGCAATTGCCTTTCTGACTGATGCATCAGTGTCCAATGGCAAATCGACAAAGGTATCAAACCTTTGCATTACATCTAGTGGTTTGTGGGTACTAATTTTATAGCATACAGCCAATTTTATACAATTGGTAGTAAAGTGTTTTGATCTGTATTTTAAAGTTGCTGAAAAGTAATTTTTGAAATATGATTTCTACGCTGTTTGCACCATCGTCTGCATATTTTCATAACTGTACATTGAGATCCTAAATGCTTTCCATTTAGAACAAACACCATTTTAAATATCAGTTCATTGATGAGGTTAAAAAGTTACATAAAATTAAAAGAACTGGAGAAACTTCATTAATAAAACTTAGCCGAATCCCAATAAATCAGGTCTACATTTTTCAGTTTCAGATACATTTTATAAATCAGAAAATTCTGCAAGGAGAAAAAAAACTAAAAAAAAAAAAACTGTGAGTTAAAAATCTCACATAGACATTGTCACTCCCTGATTTTAACTTGAGAAAGAAAAAAAATACTAGTGTGTTGATGTTCATTGTCATTCGTACAAAGCGCTGAGACCTAAAATCCTTTACTCAACTAAATTCTTAATAAGTAAACTGAGACTAACCCTCTAATACCAGATTTGTTGAACAACATGATTTGGGTCTTTCTATTCATGCACCTTGTAGAACTGAAATGACTGTTAAAGCTAAAATCTTGAAAGAGTCATTTTATATAGCTGCTAAATTCCCCTCAAATCTCCTTGCAACTTAACGAGTAAAGAAAGCTCAACGTGTAATGCCAGCTAATGTGGTTTATGCTAGAAAATAGTATCAACCTATCTTTGTGGCTTATCTAAGCCAGGATAATACTTTCAGCCTTTATAGTACCCTTAACTCCATTTTTTCAACTCTTGACTATGTATCTCCTGAAATCCTTTTCTAAAGAGTTAAATTGGATGTGAAATCTGTAGCAGGCTACGGGACACTCTTTGTTCTTAGAGTAGTCTGCAAAGCTTGGTTTCTATATCACTTTCATTGCATTCTGATTGAGCTTGACAGTGTGACAGAGAAGCAAAGGCGAGCAATTCCAAACTGAATGAGAGCCTTTTTCAGCCACACAGCGGCCTTCTCCTCCTGAGTCTTGTGTAAAAGACGGAGCAGATGCAGATAGCAGGCTTCTCTAACAAAGTCCTAACTTTGATGCAGATGGAAAAAAAAAAAAAAAAAGATTTGCTGACTTCTCAGATCTTTCTGTGGAACACAATAGAAGAATGGAAATGATAAAATATGGAGGCTAAAATAGCAGGAGAAGGTGACACCGCGACCATGTGGAAGCACCATTATTAAATGATTTTCACAAACCTCTCTTTCTCTCATTGAGGAACAAAAATTGACATTTATCCTGTAAACTGTATGTATGAATGAATGCATGAATTCATCGTTTTTTATTTTTATATTAATTTAAAAGAAGACTTTCCTTTAAACTTGGATTTAGACAAGTTGGCGATACCAGGCTAGACCTTGATTTTTATCTTTGGCTTCTTATATTTCATATTGTTATTGTTTTGATGCTTATTTGATGGTGTCTCACAAACTCTACCCATATCAGTTAGCAACCAATGACAGATGTGGCATCAAATATGTCAGATATGTCATTATACTGTATACTGTATGTTGTTAGAAGCTTGATTTGTTATATATGTATACTTTTGACTTAATGATTAGTATTGTCCGAATTGATTCTGCAGAATCGGGATTCGTTCCGAATTTCACTAAAAATTCGATTCGGACAGAATCCGAACTTCAGGGTGATTCGGTGAACTGAAGTTTTTTTTTGGGGGTTCCAGGGACCCCCAAATCACCCACGATCCCCCCCAGGATCATTCAAAGCAAACCGGCTATTTAAACCCTGTAAGCAGGTCTAAGGGAGAGTTACAGATGGAGTATATGTGCCATTTAGACTCCTGTCAACACTGGCATAAATCCTGGGAAAAGTCGAGACTGACAGGGTTAACTGTCAGTGATTTTTGTTAAACTGGAGTTTGGGCCAAGGGTTTAGGAGTGGCTGAAGAGTTTTGGGTGGGAAGGCCACTTCTATACTCCATCTCTGGTTTTGTCTAAATTAGAGCACCTGGGCAAGGTTTAAAAGAAGCA
>WMED01018640.1:0-12642 GCA_019650415.1 Pipa parva | reverse complement strand
GCCGCTCATGTATACCAATGAGCCTGCAATTGGGTGGCTGCCAGTAAATTAATCAATTTAGAGACATCCCCCTGCGTGTTCAATGTGCACGCTGGAGTGCCGCTCATGAATATTCATGAGCAGCCATTACTGAGGACAACTGCCTCGGGATTCTCCTCCTGCCCATTGGAACCATTGCAGGACGCCGCCCATGAAGTGACATGATTGGGCGGCACTGGTGACGTCAGATTACTCTGACATCCCCCTTCCCCTCGGACCTATGATTTGCACTCTGCCGCTCATGAATATTAATGAGCTGGCAATTGGGTGATGTCAGACGCCGTGCACTTAAAAGACACGCGCCTGACTTGGGACTTGACTTGCCGCGAGAGGAAGCTCAGTCCTGAGCGAAACGCGTCCGGTGGGATCTTATAGGCAGCCACTGGTCTCCCCACAACCCATAAGCCACCACAGCAGCTTGGATACCCCTTTTGGATACTGAATCCATAACACTTGAGACACCTAGCTCTGCTTGCATTGGGACCTTGGTTATTGTAAGGGTGACTGACCAGACCCCTACTACTACATTTAGACTCATTCAAGTCACGGTAATTAAGTACATTAACACCATTGTTACACTTGATATTTATTACCGACATTTATATTGGTTATCATGTGATCTAATTTGTACGCTGACCTATTGTGGTACTTAAGGTTTTTTACCCTTTTTAAATGTTTTTATTTTCATTTTTGTCTTGTCCTACCCACCTATTTGGAAGTTTTTGTTTAATAATAAAATGTATCAGTGTGCACCCACTTTGGAGTCTCTCCTTCTCCATTTATTATAACTGTAATTTACTCCTATGGGTAGCACCTGATGTGCAGTTTACTTTGTTTTGATTGAGTGCTCACCCCACCTAAATCTTTTTGTATAGGCTGCTACTGTCGCAGTCGCGTCTGTATAATGAGAATGTTGTCGTAGTCGCAACTTTATTATGGGAAAATTGTCGCAATCTTAATTATAAAAAACTGTTGTAGCGGATTTACTATGTTAATCCGCTGTTTGCGAATTTGACAGTCGAATTCACACCTTAGTGAATAACCCCCCCATGGATCTTTTGGAAAAACAGATGCACTTACTAAAATAAATCCTGCTTTGGAGCTTCCTGAAGAGGAACACATTCTTGCCTTCATTATGGATGCTGCAACTCTCTCATCAAGGAAGTCTAGTTAAAGGGATCTTTACAAGCTGTGGCAAAGTATTTGAATGGCAGATATCTGGGCAGCTGAGGGGTGCGGTAAGAACAATAGAATGATAATATCTTTTTTAAACTGATGATACCACAACACATCCCTACAGGAAAAGAGGTTTTTTAAACATTGATTGGCGTTACAGCAAGTGAAACTTTCCATGTGTGAGGCCAGGTTCAGACTAGCGCATTTATGCCCTGTGCTTTTAGAAATGTGAGTCCTGAAAACACACCAGCCAATTCAGAGTGGCATATCTTCGGGATGCACTTTCTATTGTACTTACCTGATGCAGCATGGACGCTCCCTCAGCGTTCGCAGCTCGTCCTATCTGACAACATTCTTTGTGTCGCATCCGTATGTTTAGCGAATACGCGGCAACAAGCATGCATGCACTTGTATTAAACGCTAGTGTGGCTGGAGCATTTGAGTGACATAGAAGTTTGTGGCGTGTGTTTTTTTTTTTCTTCCAAGTGCAGCAAATACACCAGTGTGAACCTGGCCCGAGAGGGAAATAGAAAAACCTTCTCCTTTAGTCTAAAGCATGTGAAACTGATCAGGTACATTGTGTTGAAACAATGGGTTTAAATTATGCAGTAAGCTTAAAGTGATTTATGTGATAATATAGTATATACAGTATTTCAGGGGTAATTCAGCAACGTGCAAACTCACATTGCGATGCTTCGATTCACCTCGCAAAAATGGTAATGCGCTGCCTTCTACATGCGCACATCAGCGCACGCTTTAAAGGTATCCCAGTCTCACGAGGTGACTTGAGTGGTCGCTAGGAGACTGGAATACCTTTAAAGCATGCACTGATGTGCGTGTGTAGGAGAGAAGCCAGCGCGTAACCATTTTTGCGAGGTGAATCGAAGCATCGCAAGGTGAGTTCGCACCTTGCTCAATTACACCCCTTGATGTTTAGGTAAAACTTGCTATGGATTTCATGAAACCTGAAGAAAAAAAAGCTAATAAAAAGTAAATTCTAGCTAATGATAGGATGTAACTGTACCTATCCACAGTCTGTATGAATTCTGTAACAGAATAACATCTATAGGAAGCCTATTTAAGTTATTTATCAGTCTCCTTAACAAACTGATTCTATATGTTATACATTTTTTAACAAATGTTAACTGTCCTCATTTGTCTGTAGCAGAAAGAAACAAATAAAGATGTAAAAATACAGAAAAACAAACATGTGACATTCCAATCTGAAGCAAAAAAAATGTGATTCTGGGAAATATGATTTACTAAATAGGAAGATCCTGGGGGAAAGCAGTAACAAAGAAGAACATCTATCTACACAGAACAGTATGTGAAATAGTATGACACTGAAGGCAACTTCAGGTGGCAAACAAAGTGAATAGAAGAGATTTAAAGATACTGTATAACCTAGGCAGCAGGTCCATGGAGTTTGTGTGTCAGTGAGGTTCCTGCTAGTGATGGATGATTTAGATATGGAAAGTTAAAACAGGCAAATATTATTAAGATCCTTTTTTTAAGCTGGTACAGTAATTTAGGACAAGTAAAAATAGCAATGAAATAATGTGTAGATGTATATAGGAATGAGACATTTTTAAAAAGAAGGTATTTAAAGGGTATGAAAAGTTTGAATAATACATTATTTATATTTGACATGTGTATATACTGTGTGTATATATACAGTATATATATGTGTGTGTGTGTGTGTGTGTGTGCGTGTGTATGTGTATGTGTATATGTATATGTGTATAAATATACAGTATATATATACAGTATATATACTGTATATATATATAGCCAACTGAAACAATAAAATGTAAAAATTATTATGGGATCAGTAGTACTTGTTTAAACAGTGCCTCTCTCACAGCCATTTTATGTACAGTCTTTTCCTGTATAGTGCCAGTAAGCCCCACCCCCAAGTGACATCACTCACTATTTAGAGAGCATGGTGGTCTTGTATGGAATCCCTTTCCCTTCTCCTTATCTGAAAAGCCTGTTCCACTGCCTCTATGGTCATCTGTGGAGAGAGATGGTGTGTGGCTACACACAGCAGGGAACTTGTTGAGAGGGAGAGAACAGTTACAGGGGGATATTGAGCTCTGCTGAATTAAGAGGTGAGCCTGGAGTTACTTAATTGTTATATTGCTTGACAATAGGTAAATGGGGCTTTTTTAGATAGGGTTTACATACCCTTTAACATTTTAGAAATCAAGACTGTCAGCAATTATATTTTATGTGGATCACATATCCCGGGGTCGGCAAAGTGTGGCTCTTTAGCCATCTAGTTGTGGCTCGGAGCGCATCTCTCTAGCCCCGCCCATGACCTCTGATGCTTCTTCTCATTGTTGTCGGCAGGTGATGTGATTGGAAGAGCGAGCTCCTCCCTTTTGTGGTTAAAAAAAAATTGTCACCACTGGAGGAGGGAGCGAAATGGCTCCCTCCTCTTCTAAGTTTGCCGGCCCCTGACATATCAGGGTTGTCCATGTAGAACTCACATAAAATAAATTTGTGGAAGAAAGAAGATTTTATTTAGGAACATTATTATATAGATTGCAATAGGATCATTTAGTGTACTTTTATGTTCATGTCTAGTCTATAAGCTTTATAGCAGATAATACTTATCACTATAGTGTTGTTCCATGGCAAAAGACTAAATAAAATGATACAGGCAGCATATTAAATAAAAACATTTAGTTTAGGCAGTGATTAGTAAACTCCAGAATTCTAAGATGTACCCAAGCACAGTACAGAGTATCCAGTATTTCATCAGTTACAGTAAAGAACAACCAGCACTTTAACAATGTCACGGTCAGTGTTAACTGCCATGACCATCTCTTACCTGGCAGGTCTGCTCGTGCACACTTCTCCTAGGTGCATGAGCCGCAGCTGCTCCCATGACATGTACATGTCAGGAGCACTCAGCTGGTTAGCTTGGGCACTCAGTGCCTAAGCTTCCAGCTAATACAGGCTCTTATGGTTGATTCCTATTGTCAGCTATCTCCTTCAGCCTTTCTGTCGTTCCTGAGTGCTTATATTAAAGTGTCAGCTTCCTGGTAATCCCGGTGATCTCGCTATTAAAGTGACAGTTCTCCATTGAGTATTCGTCCTATTCTCTAATCTGGTTTTCGTTCCTGTGCTAGCTACCACCTTAGGGGGTACGCTCGAGGGTCACGATCTGGGGGTCTCTTGCAGCAAAGTCCAGTACCTCCTTGTGGAGGTTAAAGGTGAAGACCAGGGGCCTCATAGACTCCGCACCTCGCAATGTACTTAAGCCAAACCCCACGGTGGTACAGAGAGTCAGCTTTCTGCCCGTGACAAACAATAAAAGATTACTGGGTATTTATTACTGTAATTGGCAAAGTATAGATTGACTAGCAAAATTCGCCAGTAACAATGAGAAATAGAATTTGCTAAAATTATAAATAATAATTATATATAATTATATATATAACTATATGCTAAGATTGAGCTATATGCTAAGACTGAGTACAGAGAACTGAAACAGGGTGCAATGAATCTCAAAAGAAAATAATGTTACAGGCACCCATGGCCCATAGTATGTGCCCTGTATGCTGTCATTTATTGATAATGTGATTTTGATTGGTGATAAAATACTATTCTGTTTTTTTTAAGTCTGATGCTAGGTGTTGCTCACTGATATTGTACGTGTTATTGCTGGTAACATTTCCCTTTAAGCTTCAAGGTATATTCATCACCTACCTGCTGTTTGTTAATGCAGTGTCATGCTGGGTTTCCAATTGCTTTACATAAGTTTAATACATTTGTCAACTAAAAACACTAATTTTATAGTTCTAAGAAATCCCCCACCTACATTTTTGAGACTTTCTTTTACAGTTGAAGGTCATAATTGTATCGTGCATCATGAACCTGTGAGTGCACAGTTGACAAGTGATGTATTTGAATATTAACACTCTAACACCAATTCATACATTATATCCTAAGGAAATGAAAAGCATAATAAGGAAATGTGCTGGATTTCTTAAAACTACTGTACAATGCATTTTATTAAACTATCACTAAAAGAACAAATACAATATATAATACTCTATGTTAAAATACAAAACCAAACATTCACTCATGCTTGCATTATTGCATGCGTTATCTCTAACTAATATACATAATCGAATAAAATCATAAGTTAATAACATAATAAAAAAACTGATAAATAAGTGAATCAGTACATAGGAATGCTAAAAAAAAAAAAACAAGGTTTGCAGAAGCATATCTAGTTTCAATAAAGTTATAAGCCTGTAACATGTGTTAAATAAAGTTATTTTGTTAAAGTCATATTCATAAAAAAATACTATAATAAACATTATGATCACCTATAATAAGTAAATACTGCTCGGACTATAATAAATCCAGAAAACACCTCTTTTTGATTCTTACAACTGCACTGAGATGTCATGGATAATGAAAACTTGCTATTAGCATAGAGAAATTCATTGAATGGATTTACAATTTATTTTTCACAGCAGGCTGTCAGTATCGTCATGGAGTGATAAGAAAGGTGGTTGTAATTCACCTTTGCCATTTTAAAAGAAATGCAGCAAGCAATCCTCATTTGGAATAGAAGTTTTTTTTTTTGCAAATAATGAGGAAAATGTTTTGGGTAATTGCTACAATATTGTGTGCCTGTATATGTCTGTGCATATAACTGTAGGGCTGTATTGAAAGTGCTCAAATATATGACAAGATATAGCATAGAAGATATACACTATTAATTTGCTGTCACAAAGATGAGTTTTTTATTCCATTAAACACATTGATAACAAATGGGATTTTCATGTAAAAAATGTTAATAAGTTAGATGTAAAGGAAGTAAAGATTTCTGACTACCCGTGAAAAGAAAATGTCAGGTGACATAAAAGATAAAGAGCAGGTGTTTCCAGAAAACAAATCAGTATTTTACCAATATGATTGTATAGTGGTCATCAGCTTGATGAAGTCAGAGGCATTATCTTACTTTTCATCATAATTGCACCGTAGAAATCCTAGCCTCTTAAAATGTTCATTAAAATAAATGAGAATAGTCTCTTTTGCATAATAAGCTTATTTTATCTGATGTAAAATCCTAGGTTGAAAGATACTGGAGATATACTAAAGATATTTACCGGCAATTTATTGCTCATACAACATGTCTGACAGCCTAATTCACCATTATGCGAAGTGAGCCGCGAAGCCTTCGCACATTAAAGGAATTTCAGTCTTGGCTAGAGCACTCGAGTCTCCTCGCCGGGACTGGAATCCCTTTAATGCGCTCGCTGATGTCCGCATGCAGGACATCAGCGGGCGCATAACACCATTTGCGAAGTGAGCTTCGCGTCTCACTTCGCACAATGGTGAATTAGGCTGTGAATCCCAAAACTGCCCTGTGCAGCTTAAAATGTTGAGTGAACAATAAATCATTTGCAATAAAGAATATTTGCACCAGCCTCAGTATGTTCTACTGATGTCTTTATCAATGGCACACTTCACCATGGACTCATTTAAAAGTGCTATATTATATTAAAATATTAAAAAATAAGCTGTACTAGATACATTATAAACAGCATGGCAAAAGTGTGTTGCTACCAATTAATATATAAAAAAGGAAATCTATACATAGAAAATATAAATAGAAAAATATATAAAGGAGTATAAAAGAGAATAAACAAATAAAGGTAAGTATTAAATTAATATCCCATATAAATATATATACAATGTATACATAGCACATGGGGAGATATGTTAGCAAACACACTTGATTAAAAAAAGTAATGAAAGAATATATAGCAAGAGTTAAGAGTTATGCAAATTTGAAAAGGGCAAAGGAAAACCTCACTTTTGTGTCTACATCACTAAGGAATTTGCCAATAACATAAGTGCAAAAAAAGTTTCTGCAGATGATATATCTTCCTGCCTCTGCGGCAGTAACAATCAGCATAATAATACATTTTTCTTCCCCAAGGTACAATTAGGCATACAATCAAATTAATCTTGGCACTGTGATTGAAACAATTGATTTCAGTTATAACACCATAGGTAAATTAAATTAAATACTCTAAGTTTCATTGATTGTTCTCCTATTAACGCTTTCAGAACCATGAATGAGTTATGAACTTCACTGCAGGTTAAAGCCCTTAAAGGAGCACTACAGTCAGAAATTGTGTGTAGATATATAGTGGAGTGCAATTCAGACTTATCTTTTTCTGAAGTATCACTGATCATTTGAAAGATCCTAAGCTCACTAGTACACATCGAAACTCCCAGAGCATCGCCCTCTGTGTGTGATGTATAACATCAAAAGGTACCCGCCCACTTCCTAGTTTTGAGAACTAGGAATGCTCATGTGCAGATCTACAAAAATCACTTTGTGTATGCACTGTCAATGGACTTTCAGCAAAACTGAGAAGTGGGAAGGGACCTTGTGACGTTATACATCACACACAGAGGTCTCTGGGAATTTCAATGTGTATGAGCTCAGGATCTTTTATATTACAATGATACTGCAGGAAAAAAGATAAATCTGCATGTACACTTCAACATATTTATACACAATTTCTGACTCTAGTGCTTCTGTAATTTGTTTTCTTAAATGTGCTTTAACCAAAAACATTCAAACAAATCAAAGGAATACACAAAAACATACATGTACAGAGTTGTGGGATCTATTTTCTAGAATGCCATGGATTCAAAAGTTAAATACATTTTGGAAAGTCTTCTAAAATAAATTTCCACAAGCTTGATTAATGAAAGGGGCAATGACCTCCAACCTCTTGTATCAACCACAACCTGGCACTTAAAATGAACTAATCTTGTATGTATGTAAAGTATGTATGCATAATTTTATTTATAAAGAGCCACAAATTTATGCAGAGCTGTACAATTCAGCAATACAAATATAATACAGACATGGGAAAAGTGCATTATACAATACAAGTATAATATCACAAGGATACAACACTTTGGGGAAAATGTATCAAGTGGTGTTATCATAATGGTAAAAATAAGCGCTTAAAAATAACAGCTATTTACCATTAAAAGTGCGACAAATGATAAATACGATTTTTGCGTAAAAATGTTAAATACAAAAAAAATCAGTGATAAATATCAGTGCTAGTGCTCCATAAGGAAGGACTTCAGTTTGGTTTTAAAGATGCAGAGGGAATATTCTTGGCAACGATAAAGGAGTATATAATTCCAGATGTGGGGGGCAGAAATAGAAAAGGGTTCGAGAGAAAGGGCAGGATTGGTATGTGGTATGCAAAGGTGGTTGTTTTGGGAGGAGCGCAATTGACATGGAGGAATGTACAAGCATAAGATCAAGGAAATGTAGGGAGGGGCAACTGAGTGAAGTGCCTTAAATGTCAAAAGGAGAACACTGTAAATAATACATTTGCTTATGGGGAGCCAAGGAGCAGAGAGAGATTGGGCTGTCCTCTCTAGGAAGAGGGAGAAAATTTTGGCAGCAGAATTTAGAATGAACTGGTGCAGGGAGAGCTGGGAAGCTGGAAGGCCAGATAGAAGAACATTGCAGTAGTCCAAGCAGAATAGGACAAGAGCATGTATAAGGGTGTTAGCAGTGGAGTGAGAAAGAAAGGGACCGATCTTGGCAATGTTACAAAGGAAAAATATACAGGTTTTAGCAGTGGTAGAGATGTGTTTAAAGAAGAAAGAGCAGAGTCAAAAGTCACCCCAAGACAATATACAGAGGTTACAGGGTTGATAATGGCATCATCAACAAGAACGGAAAAGGAAGGAGTGGGTGCAGGTTTGGGTGGAAAGATAGTCAAATCAATCAATCCTTATGATAGTAAATTTTTATTGTTTAATGCACTTTTCCCATGTCTATTTTATATTTGTATTGCTGCATTGTACAGCATTGTGTAAATTTGTGGCTCTTTATAAATAAAATTATACATACATATATATATATGTGTGTGATTTTTATTACATTTTCCTTGCAGTTGGAAGATGACTATTTATTCCGGTATAATACATATTCTAAAAGATATTTATTGAAAGTAAAAAAGATTTTTGTCCTGTTAAAGCTGAAGAAATATTGCTAATATATTAATATCACTCTTTTCTACAATTTATAAAGCCATTTCATTTAAATTATTTGTCAAAGTGTTTGCCTGCTTTAGGCAGGCCAAAACCCATAATTCTCTTTGGAGTTGGACTTGTCATTTAGCCACAATCAAATTAGTCAAAGAGTACGCTGATATAGATGTGCAATGGAAGGAGAACTGCAAACACTGCAAAGTATGCCATTGTGATGGATTAAAATTCATCAATAGCAATCTTTTTTATATCAACAATTTTTTCCGGTCCTTCATGAATCTGTGAAAATGAAAAATCCAGCAAAGTGAGAGGTCAGCAAACTCCAAAAATAGCATTGATAAATGGTGAAATAAATCAAAAAGGTCAAAACTATGTTTATAAATTTCCATCTTTAAGTCTCTAATTGAATAAAGATTCACCCTTGACCTGTGAACATGTTTATGCTGTTATTGGTATTGGCAAGGTATCTAGCTTGGCTCATTTCAGAGTTGTTGCTAGCCAGAGCAAAATTAGCAGACTTAATTATATAATTAGTAATACCTAACTATAAACCATGACTCTTTCTTGTTCACCTACATGCTTGACATCTTGGTGTATGGAAACTGGAGATATAGAACAGTTTTCTTCTAAAATTGTATTATGTAGAAATTTTTTAAGAATTAAAAAAACCCATAAAGGGAATATGAACACACTACAGTCAAAACTATTGTAAGAGCTATAAAGAGGGCACATTTCCAATATATTTAAATTATTTAATTTTTGGTTTCAGAAAAATAACAGAAGTGCACTTATACAGAGGAGTGATGTTCACCCTAAATATTGGCTAACATTCATGAAGAATTCTACACTTGACAAGGGACCTCTTTGGTTCAAAACATGTTATATATCATTGACACATACAATAAACCTAAATAGCAGCCATCATCTACTTATGCAGCTCCTGACCATTGGATATATTCAAGAATTCTGAATAATCATCTTGTGCCTGTCTTCCCCATTGGAATTTTTGACTGACATTGTAGTCTACTGCTTCTGCCTGCTTCCCCGCTCAACCACAGTTCAGTTTGAATGAATGTTTAGGAAAACCAGAGTTATTTTTCATGCTATAAATTCAAATACATGTCTTGATGGATCAGAATCAAGGTGGATCTGCCAATTATAGTTTATCATATTTAATATGAACTGTCAACCAGCACAATTATGAATGTAAATAACGTATTTCATTTAACCACTTTTATGGTCATATACATTCATCTCAACCAACAAGGCAAAAAAAAAAAAAAATAACTGTCAGTTTATATTAATGAGTCCAACTACAGTAACATAGATTTTAGTCCTTTTAATACTGTGAAATTTTTTACAAACATCTAGAGAGAGCAATGAGCCTACCTGTAACATCTACAAATAATGGTACCTCAATGGAGCCTACAATAAATTATGTATTGTAAACCATGAGTTTTACCCTTCATTCTTTCAAAGCGAACCTTATCTGAGAGCTTTTTGGAGATGTAAGAGAATACATTTGTAGTAGCTCATGTCTATTGGGGAGGAGCAAAGTGAAAAAGTAAATAAATTAAACTTCTATTTTAAAGGTAGTATCAATCTTTTAAATATCTGTTTTTGTATCTGTCCTACCCTGCCTACCAGTCTTTTGTTACTGGCAAAGAAAATATGTTTTTAACTTTTTTTTGCAACTATCCACAGTGATTTCCCTTTATTGTGTTTAATGATGTATAGAAAGCTACTAAATCTAAAGAACTGCAAGGTTCTGTTTATTCCATTCATTTTCTATAAAAGAACAAGAACAAAGACTGCAGTTTATCAGTAAGAATAGCGATATGAGAGAAAAGTGACTTGCCAGGTTTTATCCATATTATTTAGGGATAAGTACATGTTACACATAATAATGGATGGTTAATCCTTAACAAAAGACAGGTGGCCACAGCTTATTATACAGAATGATTTATTGCAAGTTAAGGACAAGCAAGTGCATCTGAAAATGATATGGTGCACATTTAACAAAATCATGACATAGAAATTAAGTCAACCCATGATTAACCATACAAAGTACAGCAATTAGGCAATGGAAAGACACACCAACAGAAAGCCAAGTTGCTTCTTTTGTCTCTAAATTGAGGAAAACACTTGTGTGTTACCCGTAAAATGGACTTTTAGTTAAAGATTAAATGATTTGGAATAATCTCCACCACAATTTTCTTACCATGATAAGTTATTGCAAATCTCACCAATGTTCGCTTTATAGCCATTCATGTATGAAATTGTTGAAAAAAAATCCAAAATCTATATTGTTTTTAAGTACACCTAAAGATCAACATTTTAGTATCTCTTTTTTTTTCACTTTTTTCTAGCATTAAAATCTACAATGTGTTTTTAAATCCACTGAATACTGAAAAATATAGAAGCATTATTCTTAACTTGCATAAAAATGAATAATGAATGTGATCTGAGTTATCAGGAAATTGAGGGTAAGATAATTATTAGAATTAGAATGTTGGCATTACTAAAGTTGGGGCTACCAGAGTAGTTGCACCTATGTGTGTTCATCTGATAACCCAACACTGACCTGCTCAGACACTAAAGCGAAATTTAATAAACTCGGAAAGACCGCTCTTGGTCTTTCTGAGTTTATCAAGTGAGATCTCACATTGTTCATGTGAGATTTTTTCAAATTTTTTTTAGATGGAGTTTTTTTATCTCAATTTTTTACATTTTTTAATATGGTAAGGTAGCCATACTTTGCATAGCAGTATGGCTACCTTTCTATCAAACAAATCTCACGAGAACAATGTGAGATCTCACTCGGTAAACTCGGAAAGACTGAGAGTGGTCTTTCTGAGTTGAATAAATTTCACTCTAATTAGAATTTTGTCATATTATAAAAAGTTATGGAGGGTCCCATGGAGTAACAGTTCATATATTTTCTGAAGACTGCATTACTTACATACAAACCTGTTTTATTTCTTATAGATTTCTTATAAATTATAAACTTCTAGGCATAAAATTCTAGGTAGTTCAGAAATAGTGATGCTTTGTGAATGTGTTGATCATTGTTTTATGATGGGCAAGTCCTTAAAAAATAAAGCAGATTTACTTTGTTCCATAAAAAAATAAACAGTTACTTCAGGTAGTGCCAATAAAAAAATAATGAATACAAAGGCATTTTATCAAGAATGTGTGATGGATATGTTTTTGGACTTCATATATTTTACTCAAAGGACATGCTTATGGACTGGCAATTGGCCTTAATATCCATATGGACTCATATATTCTTTCAACACGGATTTTTAGACTAAGAATGAACTATACCTTTAAATCTTTTCATGAGTTCAGCAATTCTTACTT
>WMED01018639.1:0-12643 GCA_019650415.1 Pipa parva | reverse complement strand
TTCTATTAAAGGTCGTTTTTTTTACCATTTGGAGTGCCGGATTTTTCTATGAGATTTTTCCCCAAACAATACTGACCAACCACTAGAAGAATAAAGTCAACTGTACATGTGTTTGGTGAAAGAAATTTTACAGCTCATCCAGGTGGCTTCCTCCTTTTAACTGAATAGTAGGGAAAAGTACAAAGCATTTACAAGCAGTAACTGACTCTCCATGGTGGCAAGAAACTTGTATAAGTAGAGCTGTGAATGTTACAAACAGTGCAACTCTACTTAGAATAATCAAATCTCCATTGTGTGTGGCTTGACTTCTATGGCTGAAGGTGCAAACTGTTAAAATATTAGTATAATATAGAAACATAATGATAGAACATTAGTGGATATGAATGAATGAACAACATGGTGAAACAAAGCAGAATATAATCTCTCAGATGCATGGCAAACATTGTACAAAATATCTGAGCTTGCTGCATATAAACCTCCTTTATTTAACAACTGGTGCACACCTCTGCTCCTGTACTAAGAATGGTAAAAGGCACTGTATGCAGATGATAGGTGGTGTTGAAGGATTCCCTCACTGTGCTGACCCTGGCAATCTCACTTTTGAGTTTTAATTTATGATCATTTTCCATTCCTCAACGCAAACCAGTCCCTTGCACAGAACTAAGGTGTTTCCCTTTGATATTTCAAAATTAAAAGTTTATCATGGATGATATTGTTGTTTAATCAAATTTAAAATACAAGAAAAGTGAAGTGAGTAACATTAAACGGGACAAAAATAATTTTTTATTACATAAATCTGTTTTCTGACCGTTGGTCTATCCAACCTTGGTGTTGCATGGCACAGTATAACAGAGCTTTAAAATGTAAAAATGAAAGGGGAAGTTACTTTAAAAAAAAGCAATTAAACCTTAAAAAATCATTTTTGTAATATACAAGTTAAAAAAAAAAAAAAGTACCTTACTGGAAGAAACCAGTTGCTGAACCCCAGCTGTTGCTCCACTACAACTAGTCTTTGCAAACTTGTCTCTTTCTCTGTAGATGGTAGTCATAGTGCAGCACTGCAGGATCTGAATTGAAGCATGCCTCATCAGGGTATAGTGCTGTTCACCTTGTTAGATGCATTTCCTATTTCTCCTGCAACACTACACAGTGACAGCCAGCTACAGAGAAAAGGTCATTTCTTCCCATATGGTAACATTTTTAAATACATATATATTAAAAAACGAACTTATAAAATAAACTGACAAATTTAAACTACGGTATATAGAAAAATCAAACCTCAGCGTACCACTGAAATTCATGCATGCACCAATTCATGTATGTATACTTTTGTTGAAAAGAGGCCACTATGTTACACAGCACTGAATATTATAACAATAAGTAAGTCCTTAACCCAGTACAGAGTGAAGTAAATTACAGGGATATAATCATGAGGATACATCATGAGTGCTAGGGCAGTGATTAATAAAGTATGCAAGCTCGTCAGAGTTTAAATTTAAATGGGAGACATATACATAAACAGAAAGAGAACAGGTACAACAGCACAAAGTGCTGGGTCATTAGCCTTTAAATGTCAATCACAAGCATAAATACTTATGAACAATTGTAATAAAAGACAGGGAGCCATGGAGTAGATGTTTTGATAAAGAATGTCCCTTCTGGATAGAGAGGGAGAGAATTCTGACAGCAGAATTTAAAATGGACTAGAGTTTGGAAAGGAGGAAGGCAACTTGTTAGAGCACTGCAATAGTCTAAGTGGGAAAAGATGAGAGAAATGTCTTTGCAATGTTATGGAGGAAAAAATGACAGTGTTTTAGCAGTGCTGCCAAATGTGCAAAAAGAAGGAGAGAGAAGAGACAAAATTTACCACAGGACAACATGCAGAAGTAACAGGGTAATAATAACATCATCAATTGGAATAGAATAGAAAAGGTGAGAGTAGGGCCAGGCTTAGATGGGAAAAAAATATTTAATTTAAGATATCACAGGGCCATCCAAAAGTATTAGGAGATGGAAATGTACAGTAGGTCTGGATTTAGGTCAGTTACACACTACTGTGTTTGATGTATTTGAAAGTGTCCAACATGTACCAGTTGCACACCCAAAACACATCATGTGACCGATGTGATTCTACAGCTTTTTATAGGATTAGGAGGATGTAGTGTTAAAGGAGATTTAAAATCACATCCTATTAAACACATAATAATCATAGGGGTGCGAGTGTCAGAGCAACTAGAAAGCACCAAGTTCAGCATGCTGCAGATAACTATGACACTCACAAACAGAATGCATAGCATAAATATGTCTTAGAGCATAAGATAATATAATGCCTGCATGGTACTGTGAACAAGGTTTTAACCTGAAATTATGCAGCAAATTATAAATCTTTTATGTATTAAATAATAATAGCACATTTGCTGTTTAACCATATAATTATAAGCAATGTATTTAAATCATAGAAAATACCTATTTTCATAGTAGTGTCCCAACACCCGAATAAGAAATCTTTCAGTTAAAATGAACAGTGAGAAAGCATATACCCCTAGCAACCTGCTTCTAACCATGGAAACGACCAAACAGCAGTAGATGAAGGTGTTAATATCTAATATTTAGCAACGTGTTAGTGATTTATTTACCATGTATGTAAAATCTGTGAGACACAGAAAAACATATCTTAGCATATTAAGTGATTGAGTAGAATGGGTCTATTTTCCCAGTGTGGGAAAAATAAATTTTGCTATGTATATATTTCATTTTTTTTGCCTAAGATAGTTGCATTTCAGTTTCAGTTTATGTTTTACTACACTATACTTTATGGCTACACTATTGACAGTTCATTTTCTCATATTATTTTGCTTTCAAAACATTAAGTGGAAACAAAAAGCAATGTGTGATAGAGTGTGCACTCCCTGCTGCTATATACTGTCACTCCACTGCCTGAACTGTTCCCAACACTGATGGAGAATACAGATTAACACTTGTTGCCTAGAAACAGTTTTGCATGGCCTGCGTTTTTCAATGATCAGCTGATTGAGCTAACACGACTTGCTGCCCAATGGGAAAGCAGGTCTGTAAACTGTCACTGCTCACTGTCCATCATCTGGACTTTTAAAGGATTTTAACATTGGCAAATATTGTTAAATAAAGTACCCTTTACAACCACGTTGAGGCTAAGCTCCTTCATACCAGGGCATTGGGAATCCTTGAATAGTGTCAGGCCACTTAGAGCCTACAGTGCTTATCTGCTAAGCACTCTCTGGTAAGTGCATCACCTTAAGGGGGTCACTGGACGTTCACCGCTTCATTTTCTACAGTGAGATTGCTTCACTTCATCACCCAAGCTACACCTTGGAATTACTATCACTATATTATTATAGTCATCTAAACTCACTAAATTTGCACTTGGCACTTCAAATTGAGATACACAGTATCGAAACTATATCACGCTAGGGGCATTATTCCCCTTGTTTTCTCTCTCCCTCCAGCGCAACCATAAGTGTCCCAATAGGGATCTTTCCTCTCTACAGGTCTGTAAACTGCATTTCTTTGATCAATGAAAAAACTGGAGAATCTAGATATGCAAAACAGCTTTGTGGTTCCTGGAGTTTCCTACTACCTTTTTTTAAAAGTAGAGTAATTACAAATATATAAGGAAAAGGTTTGGTTTGGACATAATAGGAAAAATAACTGAGTATATCAATTTTGCTTAAAATTCTCTACAAAATAAGAAAATCTCAACCATTAACAAGAAAAGGGTAAAGATATTCCTTCCTATCTTATTTGTCTTGAAGAAGAAAAAAAAAAATAGATAAGAAAAACGATTAAAGTCCTGATGTACAGTATGTGGAATTCTAACAGCGTTTGCCATCTTAGAAGCCCTAGGGACATTGACTGATTAAAGCCACGTTTTATCTGTTCAATAAACAGATTTCCTCCCAGTACTATTCTATTTCAAATATCTTCAAATAAATATATTCATGAAGTGCCCTCGAAAGCCCAAAATAAAGTAAAAGTAGCTATATTTCAGAAATATCACATTTCTAGAAAACATTTAGAATATTTGAAACACATATGAAATATACATAGAGCATTTTAGTTCTTGTCTGTAAGGCTGGTAATTTCACGTCACCACATAGAGTTTGAGGCTAGCTAAGCCAAGGGCACAGAGTCTGAGGAAATCCCAGTGCTTCCCGCTTGATCCTCACAAAGGAGTCTAGACTAATCTGCAAAGGGTTAGCCAGGTTGTAGACCCTAGTATAGCCACTCACTGGTGGTGTGCAGGAAGGAGGAAATGCATTGGAGTAGAAGGGAACACCTTCACGCTAGAAATTAGGCCAAAAGAAATAAGCTGAATAAAATAGCAGTGCTCAAACAAACTGAGGTCTGGGATGCCAGTAAACTGGCTAAGGCTGGGGCAGACAGAGTTCAGCCATGACTTGTAGACAAACTGTGGTCAGTTAGGCAGAGTTCAGATGTGATTCAAAAACTGTCTGAGGTCAGTAATCCAGAAGAGCAACAACCAAAAAAGCAAATCCAGGTTTGCAAACAGCACAGACCCTATGCTTGGAAAAGGAGTGGCCTTATTAAGGCAGATAGGCTGGGTGGTTCTATCTATGTAGCCACAGCAGGTAGAGAGAGTTCTGAGCTTGCCTGGTACTCTTATGAACATCCCCCGGTAGCTTGCCTGGTACTCTTATGAACATCCCCCGGTAGCTTGCCTGGTACTCTTATGAACATACCCCGGTAGCTTGCCTGGTACTCTTATGAACATCCCCCGGTAGCTTGCCTGGTGAAATTTTCTACTATTCTCCTGAATCTTCCAAACAATTATAGACCCTAACTTTAACCGACTTATGTATTTCTATGTCTTTTGTATGTTTATAACATGCCTCATAGTCGCCACTGCGTTATCTTTCCAACAATACAAATATAACATTACAGACACATGGGAGAATGAAAAGAAGAGAAATGTCAGATTGAGTACAGGACATGAGCTTGCAATTCACGTAATGTATTCACTGCTTTGCATTTACCTTGTATAAATTGCATCAATAACACCAACAGTGACTTCTTCTGCTGGAACATATGAGCCAGTCTGTGCCATAATCGCGATGAGTGCAACCTGTTTGATGTAGGAGCTCTTCCCACCCATATTGGGGCCTGTAATTATCATCACTCTTTCTTTATCTGCCTAAAAATTGAAAAACATTATGTAAAATTGCATTCATACAGAAATAACATTACTTAACATAACTGTCAATGACATGTTTAAACTTACAAATGAAAAAAAAGGAAGCACACGACTGATTTCCTTGAGATTCTGGGTGAAAATTTCTGTCATTGTGGATTTATATTAATATGGGAATCATTCTAAGGCAGCAGTTCTCAACCGAGTTGAGACCGCGACTCCCCTGCACTGACATCACGCGCTGACGTTTGGGCCCGACGTCATTGCGTCCCGTGTCATGTGATGATGTTTGGGTGAAACGTCATCACGTATGGGTGTCACGTGATGACGTTCGAGCCCAACATCACCGTGCAGGAACCCTTATATAAAGGGACCTGCGCTCACTACTGGTTTCACAGCATGTTCGCGACCCCTGTGAGAGCGTCGTTCGACCTCCAAAAGGGTCGCGACCCATGGGTTGAGAACCGATGGAATCAGTTGAAAAGTGCATAAAACACTATATTTTCTACAAAGGTTTCCGCTGATTTATACAGTATCAAAATGTGTCAAAAAGTGACTTTTCCCAAAATGATAAAAGCTTTTTTTTTACATAGGTGATACCAGCATTAAAGAAAAACACTATTTCTCCAGTGTTAAGTGGACAAACATCTTTTATAAACATCTTTTATAAACATCCCCCTATGAATGATGGTGATAGTAACGAATGCATTGACAAGACCCAGTAAAATGAAACAGGGGCATTTTTATAGTAATTGCAGGATGTTTAAAGTAAAGTCTAAGGATGTCTAGAAATTGTGGAATACAAATAAATCCAGTATTTATAGTTATCAAAAAAAAGGTTAGGAAAATGTATTATTTTTCCATAATATTTCATATATCATCAGCCATTTTTCATGTATGGCATAATTATCCTCTGTAATAAAGCCAAATAAAAAATGAGAAACGTAAGAAGTAAAGTGGCACTTGATCAAGGTACTCCAGAAACATTCACTCTGACCCGAGTGGCACGGTTACTATTAATGGAACTCTGAGGAGCTTAAAACCCTGTTATTTTTTTATTATTGTTCTGCTGACCCTCAGCTAATACATTATGATCTGAACTTTCCACATCCTGTCTGAGTCAACAAAGGATGTGTAAAATATCTTGTTCTTGAAGAGTTTTCCTTCATTAATTCGTTCAGTAAACAACATTCTGCTTGGATAACTGTCAATAATTAAAGTTTATATTTATATGCAATGTGCCTTGAAGATGTTCTGATACTTTACCCAATTCCTTATTTCACATTTTTCTGAATTCCTAATAAATGTTTTTTTTCCTTGATATTAAAAGATACTGAATATGAATTTCGTGTAGTTTTCATCTTATTGCATTTCCAACAATACCCAATGTATGTTACTGTCTATCTCTGGATAGAAGCACGAGTCACTTACTGTAGAACACATTTTTTTTTAAGAGTGGCTCATGTTTTGTGCTGATTTAGTGATTTGGATCCAAATCAACTCAAAAATAAAAATTATAAAATAAAACAAATTTTAGAACTACCTGATTGATGGCTTACTACAACCTGGTATATTTTTCCATTTAAAAAGAGATCTATTTGCTAGTAACAGATTAAACATATTTATAGATTATATAAATATACAGCTTTTACCAAAAAGAAAAAGAAAACTAGTTTCAGAGGTTCTGCCAGCTGCTTCCCATAATGACATGACCATGTACAGTAAATCAGCTTAGATGAACACGTCAATAGGCAATCAGCAAAAACACAAAGATTTTCTGAATGCATCTCCCTGGATTCTTTCATTTGCTGCCTCTCACTTCCCAACTATTATAAGAGCTATATAAAGCCTTACATTTGCAATTACATTTTCATGGCCCAACAATAATGCAAGGCATATTCAGTTTTTGTAGTAGTTAAGTTTTGAAAAGTTCAAACTAATTCTATGCAACCAAATTTAAATAGACAGAAGCAGAGAGAAATGCATGATAACTAGAATTGGGTGTAGTTGCTCCTGGCTTCTGTTGCCAAGTCAAAAAAGTATGGCCTTTAAATATGTAACTCATTTAAGTATTTGTATATTCATTATGTGAATTAAAATGTAAGGGGAAATAATGTTGAATAAATTTTTTTATGACAAATGTTATATGCACATAAAAGATACTTTTTGGGATTCATACGCATCTATTAATTTTGGCAATATATTTTGGATTAACATTAAATGCTAATATGGCATTTAATCAATGTAATGGTATGACACTAAGAAGGAGGGATTTAATCAATGTGTGTGTTTGATTCAGTAATTGTGCCTGATGAAGGGAAGGAGTCCCCAAAACACTGTGCATTCTGGGATCTAACATTAAAATTTGTCCATGCCAAACAGTGACTGGTGTGTGTCTCCAATTCATATTGCACTGGATGGGCACAGATTATAATGAAAATATTTTTATGCTTTTGTGAAAAAAATAAGTTCTTCAATACAAGGGAAAATTCATATACCCTGTACTATTCTTAGCTAACCTCACTCAGCTCAAATCTATGAAAATGGCTTTTAATGAATCTCCTTTCTTCCATATTTCTCTATTAGGGTTTAGATAGCTCTGTGGCTTAGCTTTTGGTTTGGTCCAATGCTGTCTATTTGACCATTCTGTAGCTGAGAATAACTCTAGTAATTGCTTTCTGTTCAGCTATTATCTCAGAACATGTAATGCACATTTCATTCTGTCCCAACTAAACCCATATCTTTCTATTTATTTAGTGCTGAGATATTACAAAGCATTTTACTAAAAGCATATGAGCATTCACTTCAGTCCCAAGGGGGCTTCTAATCTGATTACCACATGCACGAGTATTGAAGGGGTATTAAAGCCAAAAATTATTTCAGCTAGAAACTTTATGGACCTTAGAACCTTGTGCAAAAAAAAACCGCACACCATACTCAAATGTATAGTGCCCTATGAGACAAAGGATAAATGTCTAAAGTTGTTGGCTGGGCAGCTCCATGTTTGGCTGTGCTGTAGACATTGCACATGCTTAGTGTGCTTTGTCTCCTGTAGATGTGCCCTGGTTAGGGACCAACATAAAATAACGTGACTATAAACTCAGGATAAAGATATCAATTAAATATGACAATAAAATCAAATTAATTAAGAATAAAGAAATACTGAATTCTCTTCAAATCAAACAGAAGAAACTATTCCTGCATTTAATAGTTGGCCTCCAATTTATTTAAAAGCAAACACTTTTAATATGCTCAGTACAACTAAGTTGATTATTAAAATACTTTGATGCATATTGCACACTGCACTAGATTCTCTGCAATGCACAGCTGAACTAATTTATTATCAGCTAGCTTTGCAGTATGGATATTTTAGAGATATTGGTGTTAAAGGGATAGAGTTACCTAAACAATTCCTTTCAATTGCATGGTATTCAGTTCAGCTGCATAACACCATTATCTTTAAAAGGGGGAGACTTATGAAATACACCGTATGCTGGGCTACATAGCTTCCCATACAATCTTGCACTCTCTTTTTTTGAAGTGGAATACTGGCTTTACACATATTAAATGAGATAAGAAGGAATCCTAAACTGCAGAGCTCACCTAATAGATCTAAATAACTGTTTCATCTTACCACTTTGAAAGAACATTCCTAAGAAGTAAGCGAACCATATCATCCCTTTAACCAGGTGCAGCTCAATATTGAAATGGAGCTATGTAGCTGTATTTTCATTGCATTGCAATGGTCTGATCTGCACATTAAAAAGGCTTATTCATGAAAGTGTGAATTCCCAGGCATAGAAAATTGTGTCCTGTATGCTTGTTGAATTTGGAGCAATACACCTTGATAAATTTGCTACTTTGAGACAACCTGACATTTTATAAATAGTAAAAGTCGCATGCATACACAAAGTAATGCAAAAAGGTGAGCAAGTTTGTGACTGTCATAAAATGTGAAATTGGATACGAATTCTCCACATTATAGAGTTTGCTGAATTTCTAGTGTTATGGAAGTGGTCAATAGAAACAAATTTATACATTTACATGACTGTGCGCACTTTGATAACTAACTACCTAAGTGGGGAGATGGAGCTGCAGATAACCATGTTTTATGAAGATAAATAAATTACCAATTATCCATACAGCCTGTATACTTTATAGGTATTTCACTGATAAAAGGATCATCTGGTAAAACCATGCCTTTAAAACTAAATCTGTATAAAATACACATAATGCAGGGCTGATAGGACATTAGCTCATTGTATAGCTGGACTGAAAACGATTGCAGTCTATAGTGCATTCTCAGAGCATATTAGTGACAAGCTTGGCAGTGTGGTGGAGAGGTATGGTTAATTTCTGCTTTTTTTTATGCACAATCCAAATTCCACAGTGCAGTGATCTGGACTAAAAGTTATATTTATCACTTGTAACAATATATTTAAGTCAAACTATTTTTTCCCAGTCCCTGAGAAATACAGACTAAGCATGTGCAGGGGCCACCGGCCAAGGAAGGAAAGAATAAAGAGGTCTACCTCCTTGTTTTACTGATAATATCTCAATAATAATAACATCTTTTTAGCTTTGATGTTAAGTTGATTAGATTTCATTGCTTTTTCCAGTCTGTGATTATTATTTTTTTATGTTAGGATGTCAGACTGATGACATTTTACTATGGTGTACCAGTTTCTGTATAAATTTGTCATTCTTAAGTTTTTTGTTCCATGCCATGCCTATCATAATGGGGGTTAAGTGACCCCTTTTACAAACCGGCTATCATTTGCATACATCTTCCAACAACATAGGCAGGTAGAGAGCATGGCTGCATAACACAAATTGCTAATTGCTTACAATTTCCAGCACTGATACACTTGAGAGCAGCAATTAATACTTGCCTTAAGAAAGGTGCTGTTTGGAACAAACTGACATTGTTCTTCAAGTAGTAAGTCAATCACAGGATGACGGCCATTTTTAATAAGGATTTCACTTCCTCTATTATGAACAGTTGGCCTGGGATTTAAATAAAGACCATGATGTTATTTGTGGCACATAAAGATACCCATTGGCTACTTTACTGCAGGATCCACTGTGAAGATGCTCAAACTGAAAAGTATAGCTTATTCTAGGCATTATATAAGTGGGCTACAAGGTCCACAATCAAGAGATATGGAGAAAGCTGCATTTTACTCTTATTATTGGCTGGCAGAATAGGAAACTTATGTTTGTTAGTGCAGAACTCCTGATACAACATTTTTTATATCTTATTTTGCATTAAAATTGACCTAAAAATGATTCTTTTTTATATATTTTAAAATATATTGTTTTTATTATTACTTTGCTTTTTTTAGGCTAAATAACAGATAACACTCACTAAAAAAAGAGAGTTATCCTGTTAGATTTACTTTGGAAATCACATCAATTATACTCTACAATCACATCAATGTACTCTATTATATCTAATTTGATAATTTCATTTTATGGTTTTACTGTTCTTTTAACCATCTGATTTCACAGAACAAACTACAGAAAATTAAGGCAAACTCCTGACGTCCCAGCAAACTTAGAGTGTCCAAGATGGCTGCTTTGGCTGCTTTAATATACAAGTGCTGGTCAACGAATTAGAATAATTTGAAATAGTGCAATCATGAAATTCTTTGAATGCATTTTTTGTGCAGAAAACAAATCAGGTGTTCACCGCACCTGTCCTACTCGTTAGACTAATCACAGAACTCGTTACCTGTAGAAAATTTGCTCAGCTGAGCTTTCCAAAAGGCCCATTTAGGCCATTTAACTGTGACACTGTTGTTTCATTGAATTAGAATAATGGAGAAACCGCACTTGTATAGAAATCCTGTGAAAGACAGTGCTACCAAATACATTTCTCATACAATTCCTTTAAATGGTTTGACGCATACTATAAATACTGATCTGTACATTATGAGTAGCAATAATCGAAATATCACAATGAATTACCTGCAGTAACCATCTTGTTTTGCCAATTCAGACAATGAAAAAATGCAGTCAGATGTTGCCAAGTGATTAACGCCTTTACACACTGAATGAAAATGTTCTCCAAATTTACTGGAAATAAAATAAAAATGAATGAGCAAAATCAATGGTAAATAAAAACAACATAAGTAGGTAATGTGCATATAAACAAAGGTCTTTTCTAGCAGTATCTTCCAACGGTGGAGAAGACTGTTAACCTAGCAACAACAAACAAATATAGTGACATTCTATTCATTCTATTTCATCAAGTGACTGCAAAAACATATTGTGAAGTCTCAAGCTAAAGGAGAAACAATTACACTGGAAACAACATTCATTCTATGAAGCTCCTGCCTTGCTAAACCTTATGTACTGAAGATATGACAATGCCCGAATGGACTATATTGCATTTTCAGCTCACAGAATCCACTTGAACGTAGTGCAACAATAAACCAAGTCACAGCAAATAGATACTCAAAATATACAGCATTTTTATAAATGGAATGTCTGAAAACATACCACATGGCCATATCCGCAGTCATATACTAATTAAAAAAACAAACAATTTAAAAAAAAAAAATTTCATTATTAAACCAAGTCAATATTAAATGATAACCACTAAAGTGAATAGGCCAGGGGCTACAAAGAAGCAATGTGGATGATAAAAGTTCATTCATTATATATCATCATTTAGTTTCTTTAATACCCATCTGCGTGGGTAACCAAAGTCTTAAAGGGAATCTGTATTTCCAGTATATTTCCAGCAGAGGATGCTAAATAAATATTTGATCCCAACTTATCTTGCGACTAAAAACCATAACTTTCTCGGGCATTAAAGAGGAAGATATGGGTTCAAAAACTGGAAACTGTAGAGATATATTTTAGAATACATGCTAATAAACTCATTCAACCAAGAAATGAACTAACCATTTGTTTTTATTTTAATTAAGGAAGATTATGATTAAAGCAACACTACACACAAAAAGCATACACTTTTCAATTTAAAATATTTTGGCAGTTTTTTTTTAATGTTTATTTCCTTCTGTCATTTATGGAGTTATTAACATTGTGCAGTTTCCTACACACACACACACACACACCTCTGCTCTTTGGCTCTCAGTTAATCAACATATTATTTACAATGTTCTACTTTTGACATTCAAATCGCTTCACTCTGTTGCCCCTACCAACTCCACTCTTTACAAGGCAGCCTTCTTCAGGAACCCCTCACCAAGACTGCTCATTCTCATCTTAAACCCTTCTCTCTTGCTGCCCCTTATCTTTGGAATTCTATACCCCTCCAGCACCGCCAAGAGCAATCCATCAGTGTGTGTGTATGTATATATATATATATATATATATATATACTGTATATACAGTATATATATGTATGTATAATTTTATTTATACAGCGCCACAAATTTACACAGCGCTGTACAATTCAGTGATACAAGTACAATACAAACAAGG
>WMED01018638.1:0-12643 GCA_019650415.1 Pipa parva | reverse complement strand
CAGTGCCAAACAGACAGCAAATAACTGTTGGTGCCTAAACTGTTCCTTTAAGTCAAAATATGAGAGTAAATTATACATACTTATTATATTATTTAAGAACGCAGTATCTGAAAAAAATTGTTTCTTTGTTATGCCAGATAAGAATGGCTTTTGGCTTTATAGACTGGAGATGAATACAGCCAACACTAAAAATCCCAGACAACAGTGCCTGAAATGGTATTACAGTGAGCCAGATCCATACTGGGCCATGTATACAAGGCCTTGCCCTTGTTCTTGGTGGCAGGCCATTTTTGATTCATCATTCATCTCTTCCAGTTTTCTAACATCATATGGTTTCCAAAGGAAAAGTTCAGGTCAGTTACATTCTAGTAATGTGTTTGTTCATTTTTAATAAAGTTGATTCGAATTATTTGTATAACATGTGTGGTGTCATTTCCTGCAGCAATCAGTGACCCTAAGTTCTTTGCAGGAAGACAAACTGCATTTATCCACACTGCTGAATATCAGCAAGACAGGACTTGAATAGTAATCATGTATGTGCATGTTCTTTATGAAGTGGTGCTAGTTAATACTGTGTTGACCATTGTAATAATGCATAATATACAGATGGAAACAATACAAGTACATTTTAAACACAGAGTAACATAGATCAGTTACAGTCATGAGCATTGTTACGTGCATTGTGAGAGACAATGGTAATATCACATAGCATGCTGATTTTTAGTTTTCTGTAATGTGTTTATTTCTAAACAATAAACATGACGTTGTTTTAAGCTAGAAAAAAAAAAGAGCTAAAATAAAAACCTGAAACGTGCTAAAACAATCTATGTGTTGTGGAACTTTTACACTTGAATAGAATAAAGAAAAAATGAGAAATTATCATTCAGAGTCAGGTTTGGTCAGGTAGGTAAAGGCTGGTAAAAAGTGCCATTTATTGGACACCTATATAACAAGTATTAAAATGACAGGTTTAGGCTTACAGATTTTGCAGAATAACCATAGCAATAGAATTAAAATCAAGCACTGGAGCCAAGGTTAACAGCAAATCCTCTCCCTTCCTCCTGTTTCCTCTGTGCAGTCTGTTACTTGTGTGCCTCAGTTAAATTACTCAGCAACTTTTGACTCTGAGCTGTTTTAAGGTTGCTTTGCTCCAGTTTTTCAGTCTCTCAGACCTGTTCTGCAATAAGTTTCCTGAAAAAAATAAAAGTGAATTTTAATTAGTTTTGGGGGAGGGGTAGCATGCTCAGTTAGTGAGCATAGCCCCTGACTTAGGAAGGAGGGGCTAGAATTAGCTGAAAACCTCTTCTCCAAGTGCTTGTTTTTTCTATAATTGCTATGGCTATTCTGCAACATAAGTAAACCTAAACCTGTCAGTTTAACACTTTTTTGTACCTAATACTAAAGGGGTTTATTTACCAAAGTCCAAATTGTCACATAAGGGTGTAAATTTGCCACTTCCCAGTATTTGGGCATTCTGCAAACACTATGTTGTGGCAAATTCACCAGCTAATGATGGTCGCACACTATACAATAGACAGCTACTGACTTAGAGGGTTATTAGCTAAAGTTTGAATTGTTGTGTAAAGGTGTGAATGTACCAGCTAAAGACGGTCACAATAGACTGCTATTGTCATAGTCGTGACTTCATTATGGGAATACTGTCATGGTTGCTACTTTACTATGGAAATATTGTCATGTCTCGACTTTACTATGGAAATATTGTCATGTCTCGACTTTACTATGGAAATATTGTCATGTCTCGACTTTACTATGGAAATATTGTCAGGGTTGTGGATTTACTATGGGAATTCGAAATTTGACCGTCAAATTCTCACTTTAGCCAATAACCCCCTTTGTTGCGACTTTACTATGGAAATGTTGCCGCCGTTGCAAATTTACTATGGGAATTCTCTGTTTAGTGAAAAAGGAATAGAGAATTCAACTATCAAAGTGACTTCTCATCACTTACGGCGGCCTACACCCTGATTCTCTTCTCTTCATTGACTAAACAGAGTATTCCCATAGTAAATCTGAGACTGCATCAGAATTCCCATAGTAAAGTTGCAACCATGCCAGTAGCAGACTACTGTGTAGTGTGTGATCATCATTAGTTGGCGAATTCGCCACATCGCAGAGTTTGCTGAATACCCAAATATGGGGAAGTGGTGAATTCAAACCTTTATGTGACAATTAGTACTTTAGTCAATAACTACCTCAGAGAATAGTAAACCTCAAAGCATAGCTACCCTCAGAGCATAGCAACCATGTTCAATCAGTGCACATCCTTGTAAACCATTATTGTTGCTGCTGTTGAAATGATCCATATGTGTATTATATCTGATGAATTCTCCTGCTGGACTTTCTGATTTTATTAGTACATTTTAATTATTATATACTAATGTACTAATATATTTCTATTGCTTCACTTTAAACACGTAGGGTAATTCAGCAAAGAGCGAATTTACCCTCCGATCCTTCGCATCAGTACGCATAGACTGTTACGTGTTTGCTGAGTCCTGCACGGGGACATCAGCGAACGCTTTAAAGGAATTCCAGTCTCAGCAAAGCTTGTGAGGCTCTACTCGAGACACCTCAAGAGACTGGAATCCCTTTAAAGTGTTCGCTGATGTCCGCGAGCAGGACTCAGCAAACGCATAACAGTCTATGCGTACTGATGCGAAGGATCGGAGGGTAAGTTCGCTCTTTGCTGAATTACCCCCGTAATCTTTTAAAACCACACTTAAACTCTTTTCTTGGGAAAGATAATCAATGGGACTTGTCCCCAATTATTTTATATTATAAATTAGATATTTATATAGACAGATATAAAAGCTGATAGAGATTTATACTCATTATGAAAGAAACATTTGTTGAATAAATGTACATGTGCAAAAGTTCATCGTACATCAATATAAAAAATCTTCAGAAACGTTCGTAATAATAATGGATTCACTCAACAACGAAAGTTTCTCACATTGGTCCTGACCTGTGGTATATTTGAAAATGGTGGCGTATAAACATTCTTCAACTAACCTAAAAAAAAAAGCTTCCTGGGATAATAGACAAAAACTGTTCTTGGAAAGTGTTCTAAGCTTCTTCATATTTACTTTAGAAGAAGGGAATGAATACCTATCCAAACAGCACATTCCAGTCATTTTTACCTCAGGCTATTCCAAACCAGCAAAGGTCTAAAACAACCCATTCATGTTTTTGTACTTAGACAAATATCTTAAAGGTACAGTGAAAAGCCTTAGTGTAAGTTTTATTACTCAGTAAAATTCGGAAACCAGTCAATGGTATAAGTACCTCAGTAAGGAACTTTCTGTAGCTAAAGAAAATAAATGCATGACACAGAAAGACATATAAAAAGAGGAAAAGTTACATGCAGTATTTCTAGAAATATTATAATATTAGCACGTCAATGAAAAAGTAATAACTGAAAAAAATGATGATTTTTCTTAACAGACATTGATATTGGTGTCAATGTAATAAACTTTATATGCATTAATTGGCTTGTTCATCACAGGGTGAATTTGGCTGTCAAAATAAATTTAAATCACTTCAGTTGCTACGCTTTGATGGTTGTGAATGTGCTACTCCATGTTTACTATGTGGCAGATTCTCAGATTCTCATAGTGAAGAAGCAAACAGTGTAAGAAGCATTTTCTCACACACAGCAGAGTAGTCAGTCAAACAATAGTGTAGTCATGACTAATAATGCAAATTCCACCAGTGAAGTGCAGTGATGTCATCCTCACAATGTCCCACTAACTGTATCAAGGAAGAAAATACATCCCTTTCTAAGTCACCCTGGGGGTCATTCTCTAAGGTGCGAATTTGACTGTTGAATTTGCAAACAGTGGATTCCCATAGCAAATCCGCTACAATTTCCCCATTGTAAAATTGTGACAATTTTCTCATAATAAAGTTGCGACTGCGACAATATTCTCATTATAAAGACGCGACTGCGACAGTAACAGCCTATTGCGACTGTATTTATATGGTGCATTCGCACCTATACACAACAATTTGGACTTTAATGAATAACCCCCCCCCCCATTCCTGTCTCTAGTTCATGCTGTCACTTGGTTGTAGTCTTTAATGTCACTTTTGGATGTGTGAATCACCACAACCCAAGGTTTGAATTACACAATGATGAGGAAGTAGGAAATGGCTGCAAATTCTGAGTTTTACACAACTGTTTTGGACTTTCATGAAAAAGCTCCTAAGTATGCAGTAGTATCTAAAGATAGTAAAAAAGTACCATTCAGTATTGTTGCCTTTACAAATCAGCCACTAGGTAAAGTATAAGTAATTCGATCACAGCAGGAAGGTTTCTTGCTGGCCACTGAATGACTGAAAAATGTGAGGTATAGTTGGTATTTCTTTTGTTTTCACTTGACTATATTATCTAATGTAAAAATAATACAGCAGTATCTGATTCCATTTTCTCTCATGACTATAGAATTATATAGCACCTTTCAGAGCACATTTCCTGCTTTCAATGGAGCTGGATCAAGATGTTATTACTACCCATTTGGATCACTTATGTACGGCGAAAAAGAAAGATACTTGCCAAACCCTTGGACATATGCAAACTACTGGCTTTGGTGGTGGTTCCCTCAATGGCAGAGAACATTTTGGACCACAACTTTACCCCAGTTACAGTCTCAGTACAAAGGTAATGTAACACCCTGACATACCAACTGCTACACTATTCACAATCCACAGAAGTACCACACCATTCGCAGCCCAAATTACTTGGTCAACCCTGGTTAGTTCTCCCATTTATCCTATACTTACAGACTGTAGAACCAGACCCCTTAACACACTTTTACTTCAAACATTCAATAATGAAGGAGAAGTTATATAACAACAATAACATGTTATTATTTTACATACTACAACATACCAATATGTATAGTTTTATCATTCCTGCTCCAATCCCACTATATTTTGTTGTGATGCGAGGCAGTATATATAGTTATCAAACACATGTCTGATAATAATATATTATAAAACACTAAACCCAATGCTGATCTCAATATGTAGGCACAATAACACAAGGTTCAGAAAAAGTAACAAAACAAGTCATGCTTTTATTCATTATCAGAGTTGCATTACTGTGTGCTACTAGGGTTAATCCAATCATGAAAATGAAAGCAGTTAACCGGTATTCCTTTTGAGGTTTAGATACAGAATATGCACAGTAATACGCTGGCACCATGTCATGTTACTGCAGAGTGGCAAGCTCTTAGCCATTGCAAAATGTAGCAAAAAGAGAAGCCAATTGGAGTTACATTCCTGATGTTAATAAATAAAATACTTGTACAAATAGATTAGGCTTGACATCTAAATTTGTTCAATAAGTTCACACAGCTCAATATTCATAGGCATGCGTTGCATATATACACAAAATACACATCCATAAGCTGTATTTTATTAGGAGTGAACCATCTACAGTTCTCATTTTTTTATATAGAGTACGAAGTGGATCCTTATGAAAACTGTTGCTCGTCGGGTTCTAACTATCTATGTTTCTTGTATAATTTAAAGAGGCCTCGTGATTACTGCTTTGGATACATTCCTCCACGTATAGGTAAGTCTTTCTCATCGTTTTTTTATTTTATTTTCTGTTGTGTGAAATTTCTAAACAAGTAATTACATTCACTGTGTCTTTTCAGGATTCTTTTTTGGAGACCCCCATATTAATACACTGGATGGTGTGAAATATACATTTAATGGTTTAGGTGAATTTATCTTGGTCAATGTAAAGGATGATAATGCTACATTTTTTCAACTTCAAGGACGTACAGCGAGAGCTGGTGTTAATGGGACTTCCCAAGCAACTAATTTTGTTGCATTGGCAGCTAAGATGAAAAGTACCAAGGTAAGGACTTACTGAGACCTACAGATAAATGGGTGTGAGGGATTTATGTAGAAATTCAGCTGGTCACTCTTGATATTACATGATTACATGATCTATTTGTGTGAGCCAACTAAAGGTTGGATTTAAGACTAGGCCCAGCACTGGTAAGTGCTCTTTTGATTTATGCTGAGGCTTATAAGACCCCACCAGGAAGTCCATCCTGTGATTCTGCTGTAAGTCCCTGCTGAGGTCAAGGAAGAGGTCATGGCACATAACTCCCCTGCTGAGAGGCAGATTTGAGAGGGATGTGGGTTTACCCAATAAGCAGAAACCAGAGGCTGGGGCTTTCTTTTTAAGTGTAGCAGTTTTGACAGACTTAAGTGACATGCAGGTATCTGCCAGTCCCTATGAAGCTAGAGAAAGGTTTAACTTTTGTTATAGAGTGTGGGAAGTTCACCAGATAGCATTTAGAGCAGTAGCTGACTTTGCTCAAAGGTAGGTGAGTAAAGAGTGAGTACAAGGCATTGAGATTCAATGATTTTGAAAGGTTAATCTCCTCTACCTTAATTATGATTGTGTGCAGTCTCTCCTGGCTCCTGTTGCCAAGCCAAAAAGGGGAAATCACAAACAATAATATGAAATGGAGAACATCCAATTAGTGTGGATATCTTTTAATGTTAAATCCCAGAATGCACTGAGAAACATTGGCATTCATCTGCTTGAAAGAAAACTGTATTTTAGAAAGGACTGTAGCAATTAGCTTTTATGTATGTTTTCCAGATTGAATGGCAAATTTCTGGTGACAATGCAACAACTGTTCTGATTAATGGAACTGAATTCCAGCTGCCTGGTAAGCCAATATTGGTCTATGAGGAAGCGCTTCGGCGCGAAACGCATCAGAAGGTGCTATTAGTTGTTTTTAATTTTTTGTTTTTGATATTTGGATTTTACAATGATTGAATAAAACGTTTGGTTTTAATTCATGGGAGTGCCGGAGTTCCACACTGTTTGTTTCCGTTGCATTTGGCCTTTGACTCCTTGGCACCGCATTTTTTACATCTATGTGATACAGTGGATTGAGCGTTCCTTTTCTATACATATTTGTTTAGCCAATATTTTATCTTATGTTGGAGTAAATCACTAAATAGAAGTATCTGTTCTGTTTACCATATTACAAAATAATATGCTGAACTAGATGGACTTTTTTTTCTTTTCTTTTTTTGGCTTTAAGAACTATGTTTTCATGTACAGGGACTTTTTCTTTTGCATATTTGCTTAGATTGCTTTTCTTGAAGCCAATATACAGAATATCATTATGTGATGGAAGTTCTATTTTAATTCAGGGCCTGACTGACTAAAGAGTGAATTCACCTGTTGAAATCACTTCGCTACAATTCGAGTAGGATCTCCAAAATAGTCACAAATTCTCTTTTCATTACTGACTAAGCAGTAAATAGACTTGTTGAACAAGTGGACAGCAGCGGTTACTGTGGGATGCATTGTGTGGCGTAGTCATTCAGACAGAAGTAGAATGCGGAGCCCTGCCATCAGGCCCCCTATTCTCCACTCTGATGTGAATTTGGTGCAGTACATCTAGTCGCATTCACTCCTTCAGCCTCTTAGGGGGTAATTCAGGAAAGATCCAAGTACCCTTGCGAAGCTTCTCATCACTTCGGTACGCGCTCACTGGTCTCTTGCACTCGGAGATCAGCGAACGTTAGTTGGGTACGTGCTCAATGGTCTCCTGCACTCAGAGATCAGCAAACGATTTAAAGGTACCTTTAAAGCGTTCGCTGATCTCCGAGTGCAGGAGACCAGTGAGCATGTACCCAACTCGGAAAAATAATGAGAAGCTTCGCAAGGGTACTTCAATCTTTAGTCAATTACCCCCTTAGTCAGTAGTAGACGTACCTATGCAAAGTGATGGGAAGTGCTCTGTAAGATTGAGACTATCATAGTCACCCGAATTGGTTGCATATTCACCACATTGCAGAGTTTGCTTATTAAGCGAACATGGGGAAGTGGTGAATAAATACAAATTCAGAGCATTATGCTACTATTCAACCTTTATTCAATAAGGCCCTCAGTTCCTCTCGATGAGATGTGTGTAGTGATACTGCACATGCTTCTACTGTATATACAGTATATGGGTAGTAATTATACTACTAGTAGAAGTGCAAGGACCTGAAATAAAAAAATATAATACCAATTTTATTTCAAATAAATAATTATATACAGTATAGTCTTAATCTATAACATTTCAAATGTATATGATTATCTAGTGGTCTTCACCCAGAGGTAATAGCAACAATTGCACATGAAGGTACTCCTGTGTATATGAATGCAAATTAGTGCTGCAGGTTCCATGACGAAGGGAGAACTAACACTCCTCCAGAATATTGAAGTATTGGATACTGATTACTACATTTCATTAAAAGAGTTAAGCACCATTTCTGAGTGTGTGCAGTTCCATTTCTTTTCTCTTCACTAATTGAATTACTTGGGATTGCTTTTTACTGGATAAGGACTAGATGGAAAGTATATATTTACTAGGCCTCCTTAAAGGAAAGTTTTGTAGCTGTGAGCTGGAGTAGAATCCACGAAAGCGATCTGTGGAACTCTGCCTGTGAAATTTAGTGGTCTACAAGGATCCCCAGAGAGAAGATGTAGAAAGAGTTGCTGTTACTAGGGGAAAGGTAGAATTATTGCATAAATACCATTCCTCTATATGAGGACACTGTAGTGAGCGCTATGTTACATTAGACTGTGGTGTCAGTTGATGTGAGAACAAGATACCAAAAGGAAATTAATCCCCAGATTGTTAGATATGAAACTCATCCTCCTCGGGTACTGAGGCAGCAGCTTGTGAATGAGCAAACTCCTGAAAAAGTTCATGATAAACGTTGGAATACTCAAGGTGCTTTTCATGAAAGTGGGTATTCAACTGTTGGAGTGAATTCACATCAATTGGATTAGTACTCTCTGATGGTTGCAAATATTTCTACCCCTTATTCACTGAGCAGCACATTCCTATTGTAAAGAAGTGAATGGCATTGGATGCAGTTTCTAGCATACTGTGACATAGTCAGTAAAACAGGAATGGGATGGGGAGAGATGCACAGTCATTGCATCATGCCAATAGTAATGCAAGGAGCTAAATACTGCAAGTCTAAGACCATTGTAAGCATCCAAACTGAATGCAAATTCACTACATTGCAGAGTTTGCTGACTATGCAAAGTCTGTGAATGGCCTTGAGTTCAGACCATTATGTGACTGTTCTGGCTTTCATGAATAAGCCCCTCAGAGTTTTTTCTAATAGATAAAGGTGCTACAAATATTATTATATAGTTACTTTCTCACATTTCACTGTGAGAAAGTGTGTTGCTACTTGATATATATATATTTTGAAATTACATCTGTTTTATCTGTATTTGTGTTTATAACCAGTATCTGCTCCCTGCAAGCAAAAAGCCCATGCAGGAAAGGGCCATTTTGGGTATATGGAACATGCAATAAGGACCAAATAGGCCAATTTAGCTATTGTAATTTACAGAGGAAATATGGAAAAATAAGTGCTTTTCCATTGAACATTAGCTTCAGAAAAAGCTTTATATACAGTGAATTTCTTTAAGGTCTGCAATCCTTTTCAAAATACCTTCTTCCTTCCTTATAAATATATTACCAGACTTGAAATATGTATTTTTAATATCCAGTATTTTCTTTATTTTAAGATAATTTTACATCACTTGGAGAAGTCACTCTAGAAAAGACATCCCAAGAAGTTAAGGCCTCCTTTGAGCTTGGTATCTCAGTGACAGTATCTGCCAAGCTTGGAGCTTTGAGCTTTGTTATAACATTGGATATTTCACATCAGAACAAAACTGAGGGACTTCTGGGTAAGATGCTCTAAACCAATAAAAATAATAATGTAATTACCATGTCATTGCTCAATAGCTAAAGTCATATTATAGAGGTAGGTTACTTTAAAAAAGACTGAGAAGATTACTTTGAAAAACATTATGCATTTGATATTTCTAGTACCTTGCTGTGATCGTCTCTATTTGTGCTGCTGCCCTAATGTGAGAAAAACTAACTATATTGCATAGCATTGGATTTTATTGGAATATACAAGGCTGATAGGGTTAAGATCTCCTCTGTCGCTGGCCGTGACACACGTGGTGCAGAGAGGGGCCTTCTGGTCAGTCAATCTACCCCTGTCTGATGCTGATAATACATTGTGAGAATTAGTGGGTTATTCTCTAAAGTCCAAATTCGACTGTCAAATTCTCAAACAGTGGATTCCCATCCACGACTATGACAATTCTCCCATTATAAATTCGCAACTGTGATCATTTTTAAAGTTGCGGCTGCCACAAATTTTCCATAGTAAAGTCGCAACTGTGACAATATTCTCATTATAAAGACACGACTGTGACAGTAGCAGCCTATTGTGACTGTCTTTAGCTGGCAAATTCACGCCTATATGTACCAATTCGGACTTTAGAGAATAACCCCCCCTTAGAGTAATTGAATTTTGAGTAACACAGTGATTGCACTAATATAGTAACTTACCACAATTTTATCTATCCCTGCTGGAATGTGAATAAAGATATTACAGTTGCTGCTGCAATAAGTGTCAAGAATTCATTCGCATTGATTTAAGTTCTCACGCCTCATCATGAAGTTTGCAGACAGAGAATGCCAGTGCTAGTAACTACATCTTGAGAGAACAGACTTCTTATAGGGTCATTTGCAGAATTGACATCAACAAATGGCAAAGCATCATGTTAAATTTAGTCTGTAAATCTAAGCCTCTGAGTTTCTGTTAAATTATCGTAGTGACTGATTCTAAGCCTTAATAATCGTCCAATTTTGGAAAAAAAAGGAAATGTTTTTTATTATTGTGAGCTACAGTATATTGCTAAGCTATATTGCTAAGGTTTGCTTGAATTTTGACTAAATAATGAATTAAAATAACCCTTACCAGATTTCTGACTAGCAGTGTGTATGTTTGGAGCAACTTACTTATTTAAACACTGTTAATAAAATCTTCCCCTAGGACAGGGGTCGGCAAACTTTTTTCAGGAGGGAGCCATTTCACTCCCTTCTCCGGCGGCGATAACCATCTTCTGAGCCGCCGGAGGAGGGAGGCGTGCCCTCTCCCGACCCCATGACCACCGACAGCCAATCAGAAGAGCCGTCGGCGGTCGTGGGCGGGACGTGGGCGTGGCTTCGGCAGTTCGGCCCGAGCCACAACAAGGCGGCTAAAGAGCCGCATGTGGCTCGCGAGCCGCACTTTGCCGACCACTGCCCTAGGACATGCAGGTCCCCTATTGTAGTGTAAGGGGCTACATACTGGGCTAGTGAATGCCTAGGAAGGAGTAGGAAAGGCTTTACAAGAAGCAGGTAAAGGGTTAGGGAATCCCCATGGCCACTTTGTGATGGAACTAGGCAAGCATCACCCTCCCCTCCCACCCTTGATGTATGTGACTTGAATGTTTATTTTCAATTTTATATTGAAATATATTAACTTTATAACATAATGAAAAAATAAAGTAAAAATAATAATGTAATATTAAAAGAAAAATATTTGGTTTACTAAATAAATAATTGATTGAAAGTAAATGTAGATATTTTGAATTGATTATGTGGCTGGTCATTTATCAAAACAATCTCTGTTTTGTTTCAGCACTAGTCTGGCTGAATTGGGAATGCTTGCTTTTAGGGTGTTATCTGACAGACTGACAGAGATGGTGATATACTGTATATATATATATATATATATATATACTGTATATATAATATATAATAATTAATATTATATTATAATAATATAAATATATATTGTCTGCCATGCTCATATGTACAGAGGGGGCAGCTGGTGAATGCTTGGGTATGGTCCCAGGACTGGTGGCATACATTCATGTTATGGGCGAAATTTATCAAATGCGGAATTTTTACCACACAATCGGAATTTCGATCGATTCTGATCACACGATCGGAATTTCAATCGATTCCGATCACACGATTGGAATTTCGATCGATTCCCGATCGCACGATCGGAATCGATTGAAATTCCAATCGTGCGATCGGAATTTAACTTCTGGCGATCGTTTCGCCTTTAATAAATTTCGCCCCTGAAGTGTAAATTTTGTAATGGATGCAAAATGTAAAAGAAGTTATTTTGTCTGTTAAAGACGTTTTTAACAATACAGTTTGCAGCCTTTTAAACCCTATCTCTCATGTCCTGATGTTATTGGGTAATTGGTGGGCAAGTGAAGAGAATGTTTGATCAGTTGGTTGTAATCTTGATGCATTTTTTTTGACACTACACCACTAACATTTTGACATGGTCCCTTTTACTTCCTGGTTTGAAGCTTGCTAGCTGCACTTTTTTAAATTTGAAAACAGAGACATCTGTATAGGAGAAAGAGAAATCCATTCTGAGTTTGAGACATTAATGTGTTTTCTGATCATTAAAGGAACAGTCCAGCCTGATTAATAAAAAGTAATGCGTGTTGTAAATGCATAATACTTTTTTTCTAATATACTTATTTAGTCTTTAATGTGAGGAAAGGTATTAATTATTCCATCTGTGTAGCAGTAAACAGCTCCTTATGTGTTTACTTCCTGGTTGGATTCTTGTGTCACTGACACAACGGCGTCTCAGGAAAGTCAAAATTCATAGTTAATGAATTACCATTGGCAGTTATAATAGTTACAGCTAATGGTGTATGCTGTCAGTAGCAAGTGCTGATATTGAGCATGAGAGA